>JAGFNK010000491.1:0-38768 GCA_025769875.1 Russula earlei
ACAAGGCGCTGATGCGGACACCTTGATCCCCCATATGCACATCATAGTGTCTTGTTTCCTCATGAATGCAGCCCTTACATTTCAATGATGCTCATCACCGTATGCCAGTGGCCCTCGTTCGGATGTCAACCTCTCACGCCATGTGCGACGACGCGTAGTCACGGTGTAACGAGCAAGGATTTGTGGCTGGCCGTGGAATCGCTCACGTTTGCGTATTTCCCACACCCCTTTCAAAACCTCGGCGCGCCCTGGTCCTCTCCCCCACCCCCACAACCCTCGATCGCCGCCCTTCGCCGCCGCTTCTCCTCGATCGCTCAGTCCCGATTTCCCTTTCATATTTTCTATTTTCTTGTTCTCTGTAAATAAACACCTTAGGTACAGCATCGGATAACTAGTTTCGTCACGAAACTTTCGTGTGCCTCTCTTTCCTCTGAATGCCCCAAGGAAGAACGACGGTCTTCGTCGCGTCCCACCAATTACATACGTACGTAAACGCCATCTCTTCAAGAGCGCACTCTCTCTATTCCTTCTGTGGGAAGGTCGCGCCTGCAATGGAGTGGAGGGAAGGGGAAGTGAATGGAGAATAGTGTGGCGGGAAATAGCTCCGACGCCTAATTCACCCAGCAAATTTGCTTCGGCATCTGGCGAGGTCTATTTCGCAGTGTAATTTTCGGTTAATTTGCCCGGTCTGATTCGCATCGCAAAATAGCTATTTTGCATCTATTTTGCGGCAAATTTGCGCTAGTTAGCCCAGATCAACAATTACATAACATGCTTTTGCACGCGTTAAGACCATCGCCCCCACTCTTCATCTGCTGGTACGAAATCACCAGCCTCCTTATTCCCAAAGCATATCTGGATATAGCTTCGTTTGCCCAGAAGACTCTGGAAACTCGCTCAAGCGGCCAACAAGTGGCTTGGTCCTTGAACACTTCAAGGGTGGCGCTTCCATACCGGCACCACTCAGGTCCTTGTGTGTGCGCTTCTTTTCTATCCCCATCTTCTTGTCCAATTGGTCAAGGAGACTGGGTTATTTCCTTGCAAGTTCTTCTACAGCAGCTCGAACCAAGGCTCCTCCCTCCATCTTGGCCAGATATCCACAGTGCATGGCATGTTTCAGGATTCACGTTTTATCGTGTGGCCAGCCCCAGGTTGTTCGACATCCCTTGCTTGCAATGCACCGAGCCATTTTCTTCTGCGGATCAGCGATGGCATGGCATGGCCTTGAAATCCTAAGGAGCAGTGGGAATATCTTTTTCCCTCCTTTGCATCCATCGTCAGACTCGTCATCGGTAATGTAATCAGAGTCCTCTGTATCATGGAGGGCTTTGGTATCAGGCTTCTTGTGATCTTTGCGAATGGATTTGTGAAAGGTTGCCGCAGCAGATCCATTGAGGGTGGTCTGACAACCTCGTTGAGCCGGATCTTTCGATTTTGCAAACACATTCTTAGGCGGCGGTGCTGTCCTTGACGGTCCAGGTGCGTTGTCAACTTGGATGTCCGGGAGCTGTGGAATTGGTGGTCTCATATCGAAGTCCAATCACCAGAGGGAAAGCTCACCTTCCCACCATACTTCAAGATACACTTTTCTGCGGAATTGATTGAACTCTTGAGCCATGACTGCAATATGGTAGATCCTGGAAGCTTCGTCACCCAGTACTCAAGTACTGTTGCCAATTCTTCGATCCCCTTTCCTCGTTGGGTGATATAGAAGATCCCAGCATCATTCCTTGGCAGAAATTGCTGCAATGTGACCTCGATCTCCTGATTTACAGCGCCCTCTTCCCCTACATCTTGGACCCATTCCTTGTCGATTGAAAACATCAAAAGTCGGTTGATTTTTGCATCCTGGTTGGCTATATCAACTAATGGGAGAGCTTCTGGGAGAGCTTTCAGGTACAGCTTGAGCTGCTCGAACTTGCCTGCCAGTGAGCTCATTGGGATGATTGGGGGCGATAATTGGGGCAAACTGAGGCACAGACGCAATGAAATTTGATATTAGTCTATCAAAATAAACATTACTGTATGACTACAGCTTGTCCTCAAGATCTTTTATTTCAAGCTGGGCAACCACGGCCCTGTTGAGACAGTTGAGTCGAAGTTCACAGCCCATAGACACACTGGCATTCTCGGGCAAATTTGCCCTAATTCGCACCATGTTTTGACCATCTTAGAAAGTTCGGCAAATTAGCTGCAAAATAGCCGGGCTAATTTGCAGGTGCAATTTTCAAACGTCTATTTCCCGCCACACTAATGGAGAACACTGGGGGAGTTGATGTCTTTTCGCAAAAAGTGTCACGCTCCAGAAAAGGCAAGTGCCCCACCAACTTGGCTCCTCAAGGCAATTCCCATCAACTCCGCAATTGTTTTCAAATGCAGATGATAATTACACACAATTCTTAAGTTTCATAATGGTGTATTCAAGAGTTAAGTACAACAAAATAAATAATATTTAAATTTAATCTAAGGGCTCGACTTGATGCCGTGCCAAGAAGGCTGGTGCTGTTAGAACCACGTGCAGGACTCAGAATGATAGAACTCAGGTTCTATTATTGTAGACTAGCCTAGTTGAAGGTACATGTTTATAGACCAAAGTTGAGTAGCTAATAGAAAAGGAAAGAAAAAAATAAAGAGAAAAGAAAGAAAAGAAAGGCCTAGAAGCATGACAAATTGAGTCAGAGGTGGGTGAGCATGTGCGAAGGTGATTGCAATCGTGCGATGTGTATTGTGGGCAGGATGATGGTGGCGGGGTTGAGTGCGTGGTGAGCATGCAGGCGCTGGGGGAGCAGCTGCGGCATGTGGAGCATCGTCTCTGCCATGTGCACTGCAATGGTTCCAATTCCAGAGGTCCACCAGGGCAGTCCTGCATACCCTAGACCAGAGGTGAGAACATGAAGAAAAGAAAAGGGAAGAAAAGAAGAAAAGAAAGGGAAAGGGAAAATGAAAGAAAGCACCTGAAAGCCAGAATGCTGCTTGGTGACATTGAGGGTGGCATTAGGCGGGACCGTTCGGCCTTCATTTTGGGGTTCACCAGTTTGTCGGGAGAACGTGCTTGCAAAGGCAATCATGATTGCACAGCATGTGCTGGCGTGATAGAGGCGGTGAGGGAGTGGCATTGGGCAGGGCCATTTGGCCTTCATGTGGTGTATTGATTTGTCGGGAGGGCATGCACGATGGCACAGCACGTGTTGAAGGTGAAATGATGAAGGTGGGGGAGTGGCGTTGGGTGGGACTGTTCGGCCCTCGTGTGCATCAGTTTGTCAGAAGAACACACATGTGAAGGGGATTGCAGTCATGCAGCATGTATTGGCAGGATGATGGAGGCGATGAGGGAGTGGCATTGGCAGGGCTGTTCAGCCTTCATGTGGTGCCAATTTGTCAGGAGGGTGTCCCCATCGCGATCGCAAGGGCACGATGTCTGTTGCTGGCAGGATGGTGGAGGTGCAAGGGAGCAGGATGTGGCTTGGGCATCATTGCAGTGGAAGAGCGCTGCATGACATTGACCCTCTGTTATGCCACAATTTCCATTTTGAGTATGACAACTTCTGTTATCAAGTAATTTATTCTTATCATTATTGTTGTTTTCAGATAACGTGATGTGCCAGAAATTTCCAAATAGAAAAGGGTTGGTAGAAAGAACTTGATGTATCTTGCTGAATTCTAAGCAAAAAATCATAAAAAATAGCCCATTCGAACCAGAATGAAATGTACTTTCTAAATATTCTGTTCCAAGAACAGATACATTGAATTTCGGACATGCCCATGTCGGGTAGGCATGGTCACGGTTGTGGGAATGATGTAGGCATCTAGCACTTTGTTCCCTGCTTCCTCTCTGATGGCAAGTGGCCAAAAAGTCTCCCTCGAAGTCCAGCAAATTGTGGTTTGAATGTCAGCTGTGCTCTCAAAGCAAGATATTGCAAATTACACAGGTGTATCGTTGGCTCGGTTGAAAGGATTCTACGATGCTTCCAGGAGCACAATGCTGTCTCAGATGTAGCAGTGGAGCGGCATTGTAGGTCTGATTGGGCACTACGTAGAGCAGATGTAGAGGTAAGCATATGTGAAACCACTACTGTGGGGTATTCCTAACGATTATACTAGTACCTGTTTGGGAGGATTCATGATGCACCTGATCTGTACCTTGATGAGCTGTGGGATATGCTTGCAGCAAATTCTGGGATATGTGTCTCAAGGTCAACCATCTGGTGTACACTGCGATCTGGTGGATTCACAAAGAAAAAGGTATAGGCACTGAGACTTGATACATCTATTGGTGACTTCATGATTTAGCTTTCGCATGCTGCAATTGAGTGCTCAGAAGAAAAGCAGCTTGCATACCTCAATCGAATCAGTGTGTACTCAGCTGATCAGCTTGTTTTTGTTGATGAGAGCTCTGTAGATCATCGAATAACATATCGAGGGGCAGCTTGGTCTATTCATGGTACACAGGCACAGTGTAAAGCTTTCTTTGTTCATGGCAGACGGTAAGTCACTCAATTTCTGTCCAATTCCCTGTTTGACTCCATTTCATAGCTTCTCCGTGCTTCCTGCCATCTCATTCACTGATGAAATTTTACACTGCAAGATTGTTGAAGGCTCATTTTGCACTGAAACTTTCAACAATTTATTGGTGGTCTTCTCAAGGTTATGGAACCATACCTGGCCCCAACTCTGTCATTGTTATGGACAATTGTCAGATTCACAAGCATGCGGATATTGTTGAGATGATTGAGTCAAGCTTTGTAATAACATACTAGACCTGTAATGTGTTTGACATGACCTACTTCCACCAGGGGAATGCGTTGCAAATTCCTGCCTCCATATTCACCTGATTTGAACCCAATTGAGCTCGCATTTTCAGCAATGAAGTATCACATTCAACGAAACGGTGATTTGGTCCACTTGTCAATGACTGAATTATCCAACAGAGACATATATACAACCCTACTTGATGCACTTTATCTTGTTTCTCCCTTGGACTGTCATGGCTGGTACAAGTATTGTGGGTATTCTTAGTGTTGTGTTATTTGTACTCTCAACAGTTGTACTTGCTAATATGATATTGTAGAAGACGAAGTGGTCAAGACCCACACGACCAGTGGGCTCAGGATAAAGATGACTTGGACTTGACATACTATGTGCCCACCATGACCTCCACATTGCCCACTCCTGCTCCCGTCATCCCTGTTGCCCCTTTTGCCATCCCTGCCACACAAGCCATCACCCCTGCACCTTCAGTCCTGTCCCTGCTTTGCCCACAATCTCAGCTGCTGCCTCACCCCTGTGCTTGCACACCGTCGCATGCAATTTAGTCACCACTGCCCCAGACTCATCCACATCTGTCGCCACCATGTCAGTCCCAATATCATCAGCAGCCTCTGTCTTAGCCTTGCCTGCCATTGTTAGTACAGCACTGCCTGCTGCTGCCTCAGTAGTCTCATCACCAGCCATCTCCTTTGTTGCTGTACATGCCCCATCCACCGTAGCATCCATAATGCCAGCCAGTTCTGCTATCTTAGTTTCCACCACCATTGTCTCAACCACCACCGCTGCCAGCTCCATCCCATCTCACATGGCCTCACCTTCACCTGCCTCAGTCATCTCCTCACCAGTTCTCACGCTGTCATGAACCATTCTCCGGAGAGGGCCCTTGAAGGACCCTTCCTTATTAGAGGAAACCCAGCCTCTATGGTGTCACCCTGTTCACATGGACAAAAGGGGTGAGTAGAGGTGTCCACAATATTATGCACACATTGTCATGTGAGTGATTCTCGGCACAATTGACATACAGCAAGCCCCACTTAGTGGCATCCCTTTTAGCAATAAAGGACAGTATTATAGCCTCTCTAAGGACCCCTTATGACAACTCTAAGTGCTCTACAAGAGGCACTAACAAGACACTAACAAGCCTGTAACACGTTATTAGACTAACTCTAATAACCATAGAACAAACTATAGAACAATACTAAGGACCTTAGTATAAGTATTAGGGTCAACCCTAATGACCCTAATAGAACTATATAAGGGGCCTTATAAGCAACCCTATTCCCTGAACCAAACTACAAGTCCTCAAATGACCGGCCCTAAACTAACTAACAGTAAATGAATCAGGTGTTTCACATGTGTACTAAAGCAGTGAACACATGGACAGTAGTGGCTCTTACTCATCAATAAGAGCCTTCTTACTCAGCAGCTTACTGAGCATGACTGAGCATGCTCAGTAAGCAGACTCCAACTTCTTACTCATCCAGCAATTGTGCTTGATAACAAGGTTATGACTTGTTCCCTATTTAGCAGTTCTCCTGTAGTATATAAGCGCTCAATAAAGTAGCAGACAGTCTTCAGACTGTCCATTTGTTTACAGCACTCTCTACCCCTGGGATACTCCTTTAAGGACCATCCCCTTGTAACCATTCTGGCCTCTTCCCTGCATAACTTCTCAATACTACCAGTGACAGTACCTCTTTGGTACTTAGCACTGCTCTGGACTCTACTTCTCGCTCACGTAGTCTTGGACATCTATTGACTTGTCTTTGAACTTCTCCCTTGCTCTTGAACTGGATTGTTCAACAGTGAGTCTTTACACATGCCGCCCACAATGCCAGCTGCCTCCCCTGCCCCATCAGCCATCAGTTCAGCCTAGTCCGCCGTATCTCAAGCAAACCCAGCTGCCGCTGTCTCTGCCCTGTCCACTGCCTCAGCCTGGCCCACTGTCTCACTCCCATCGCCAGGCGCCACCACTGCCCCAATGTCTCCTGTTGCCACCACAGCTCTAGTTTTATCTGCCACCGCCACCTCAGCTCAGTCCATCACCCTCTTGGTTTCATCCTCAATCTCAGTTGACATCATGCCTAGTGCCAAAGTTTCAGTCATGCACGACACCAGCAACAACACACTGCTGTCGCCTCACGCCACCAGCATCATCCAAGAAGACCAAAGGCCTCAAACCCAAGCTCAGCAATGCCATCCCGCAGAAAGATCAACAGCCACCATCATGACATCGCCATAGGAGAAGCTGTCAATGCAAGCACCATGCCGCACCATGCCTCCCCTTCCATTGCATCCCTGCCCACGCATATGCCCTCATCCCCACATGCTGCCATCACCTGCAGTGGCAAAGACCTCATCACCATGGCCACGAGATGATTACCAGAGACCCCTCACATCTTGTTTTAGGTTTTTGGACGCTGACCCCACACACTCTAGCTCAACGACTACAGCAAGTGTTTGCAAGGCGAACCATGCCGTCCACCCCCTCTTGTCTCATCACCCGCTTGCACACTATCAACCACATGTCCCACTGCCACCTGCTATGGAGAAGACCTTGATGCCATGGCCAGAAGATGTCAGCATGACAGCCACACAAGCTGGGCTTGCCGCTTGCCTCTGCAACAACAACAGCAGCAGCAAAAACAACAGCAACGGCAACAGCTTCAATGACACCAGCAGCACCACATCATGACAACACATTTGACATGCCACAAGCATGCCACACCCCCTCCTGCTTCGCCACACACCCACATTCCAGGAGACAATGACACCAGCACCACTGCATGCAACAACACAGATGACATATTTGACACAAGGCACACACTGCAAGCATGCCCTGCCCCATCCTGCCTTGCTGCAATGCCCACCCCCTTTGCGATGACAAGACCACATGCGTGCAAGGCCAAAGACTCGCTGAAGATGCTTTGACCGAGGATGGTCAAAATTTTAAGCCCCTGGGAGGTGTAAGGTAGGCAATCAGCTGGCTACAGAATCATGCATTCCAAATGCCTTTCATGCAGTCTCGCCAGATCTCATGTAGTCTCTTACTGATGTCACTACACATGTTTCCCTATTTCCTCTCTCCTCCCTCCTGTATATAAAGTGTTTAGCTACTCTCTGGAATAGAAAAGTCTCTTCTCCCCTCTCTCCCCTTTCTGCGCTGGACCAGTCAGCCTTACAAACTCACCTGCGTGTTCCTGGACTCATTACTGTAGTATGTACATAATTCACTTGCACCTCACTTGCTCACTTCATGCCACCCAAAAAACACCGGGCAGTAAAAGCAGTTGCAAAAGCCAGTGAGCCTTGTGATACGCAGGCCAAGGAACCAGATACAGGTGAGTTACTTCTTCATTGGAGATAGGCACTCAGTAGCTGACCTGTGCTGTTGTTTTTCATTCAGAGTGTGCACCAGCTCTAGCTTCTTCAACCTCCAAGGTGAAGGAAAGGATTACAAGCAGACTGCAGCATTGCATTGTGACATCTCAACCGCCCTGTCAATGCAGTACTCACAGCAATAGCCTTCCACCTCATGTGAGTAGTGCTCAAATGTCCAATGCCATCGTATTCTAACCTGAGCATCAGTCAGGGCCTGTTGGAGCTCAAAATATGGATGCAACCACTCAGCAGGTTGCTGTTGCTGGGTGAAAATGTGGCTACTCAGATGCAGGAATGAGTATCTCACTTTCTGCAGAGCATCAGTATAGACAAGCTCGGAAGAGCAATCCTATCCCTTCATCTTCATCAAGCAGCACCAAACCCCATTCAACTATGAGTCAAACCAACAGCTCTACTCTGTTAGAAACGATCAGTGAATTTGACAAAGATTGGTTGGCACAAGACTCTGGCGAGGACTGGGCACATGATGCTTCCATGGATCATGGCACATATGAGGCAACAAAAAGCTTTATTTCAGCCATGATCAAATCTGAAAGTTACAACTCTTCAAGCAGTATGGCTAGTGATGATGATGCAATGGAGGTCAAACCAGTGCCAGTCTGCCGCTATGCCCCAGGTCAAAAAACATTGTCCTCAGCAGTTCAGAGGAATCAAGTTGGGGCACCATGATCCTTGAGCAAAAGCAGGACTTTCCCAGATGGCCCCAAGGAGTTATCAGACTTTGATGATGATGAAACTGACCCAGAGACATGTGGTAGGTTTCAATATGCGTCATTTATGATAAATATGCTCACTACTGTATCATACGCAAGCCTTCAAGATTCCTTGTGCTGTGAGAAAATCTGATGGCAGTTATAGTCTGTTCACCATTGATTCCACCACAACTCTCCACAATCTCCACAACACTGTTGGAGAGGAGTTAGGCCAGCATCCAAATGCTCTGCAGCTATGATACAAGCTGTCTAATGATAAAGTGAAGGCCCCTGCTACTTCAATTGAGGATGAGAGTGAACTTGAAATCTTTGTCATGAAGATGAGGGCTCTAATTGTACCTCCACACCCTGCAACCAGAAAGCTCTCAAAGTGAGGACCTCCCAAGAATCTCATGGTCTGCTTTGAAGATGGAACAATGGAAGAGAAAAAGACAGGAAACACAGACAGAAAGGGAGAGAAGGTACACACTGACAATGTATTGCTCACTTGGCTCTAACAAATCTGATATTAGAATCCCACTTCTGCAACTGCTTCAGTCATTGATCCCCTTGAGAAGGAACGAGAAGAGATCCTTGATAAACTGCAGAATAAGTGGCGATGTGACTACCATACAAAGATGGCTGGCCGCGACGCCTATTGTCACCTGAATACATCAACTGGGGTCTGCGAGTTTGCAAGATCTTGGGCTCTGGTCAAATGCTGTGGTGTGTACTCTATCATTTATTCACAAAACGCACAAATGATGGGTCTGGATACTAGGTGAAGAATATGGCAACCATAGAAGAGAAACCAGCAATGATCTTACTTCATGATGCACAAACAACCAAGATTTGCTCAACATGATTGCCTGATCTGTTTCAGGGAGCTGCTCATTTTGGCACAATGGGGGGCCATGGCATTACAATTCCTATCATCCTTCGTCCGGAGTGGGGCCAGTACCAACAAATCCTCAGCACACAACCAGCAGGCAATCAGGTGGCACCACCACCACTTCCACTGGCTGTCAAGATATCTGTTGAGATTGAACAATGGTTTCAAGAATTCGAGGACAACCCATTGTGCAATATGAAAGGCTTCAAGTTTTTGGAATTTGGTAGAGTGCTCAAATCACAAGGCTTCACCCAAATCATGCAGCCATCCTGGAGTTTCATCACCATCCAGGACTTGCAAGGAGTGTTGAAAATTGACATGGGAACAGTCATGTTTGTTATGGATTACACACAGGAGGACATTCAACGATTCAAAGAGGCTGGTGGGGGTACTTTACCATTAGCTGCAGTGCACCTACCACATACTGATTTTGACATCTCCAACATTTCAATTAGTCATTCTTGGTACACTAAATTTAGAATGTAGTTTTCATTCTGGTTTGAACACGCTATCTTTTAGGAATTTTTGCTTAGAATTCAGCAAGATACATCAAGTTCTTTCTACCGACCCTTTTCTTTTCAGAAATTTCCGGCACGTCATGTTATCTGAAAACAACAATAAATAATTATATTTATTTTCTGAATTGTAAAGATGTTCAAGCACAGCTCTGCTGACAAAGTCCGACAGTCCGGATTCAGGTGTCACATTTTCAAAGACTCACTCACAATGGGCAGGAAGGGATAAGTCAAGTCTGCTTATAGTCAACTCAGTGGATAATAAAAGTAAAATATTTCAAGTGCTGAGTAGGCTCTGTTGTGGCCACAAATTATATTATATAAGTAATAACCTTAGTTGAGCATGAAAAATGTGACAAAAAAGGTTAAATATGGAGAGTCTACTCATTCCGGCACAACATTTACCCTAGCCTGGCTAAAAGTTGTGCCGGAATGAGTAGACTCTCCATATTTAAACTTTTTTGTCACATTTTTCGTGCTAAACTAAGGTCATTACTTATGTAATATAATTTGTGGCCACAACAGAGCCTACTCAGCACTTGAAATATTTTACTTTTATTATCCACTGAGTTGACTATAAGCAGAGTTGACTTATCCCTTCCTGCCCGTCGTGACTGGGGGCACAATTTTGTCACGGTCACGCCTCACAATCACTCTTCGCCATCTACAGTTTGTCCACACAGGAGCCATTAATCTGTCGTTACCAGTACGTATATGAGAGGCGTCACTGGAAGCTCGGTGACCGAGCACCCTGGACCATGAGTCTCTGGCGCAAGCAAGATTGTGATTGGAGCTGCGGATTATGATCAGGCCATCCAACTGTACACCAATTCCGAAACAATGTTGCTGCTGATGGGATGCACTAGATCCAGTGGCGTAATATAAGCACAAGCCACATGTGTGCAGGCTCCAGAAATGCCTGACGAGATTAATAGTGAGGGCACTGGCAGTCTCGGGGTTGTCGTCTGCTGATGTGTGTTGACAAGGGAAGGTACCAGTACAGCTAGGAGCCGTGAGCATCGGTGGGGCTGTCTTGGCGGCGTCTCCTACCATGCTTTCGTCTGATTGGGAGGCGTGTCAGCCGAGGCCATTGCGGGAGGTCGAATGTTGGGAATGCGAACGAAGGAGCCATGCAGTTTGAATCCACCACAGCTTGTTGCAGACTTTGGTCGCCACGATACTGCTGCGAGGTCACATCACAACCATCTCCATATGAAAGGGATAAATACCGCTTGCTCTTACAAGCATCGTGCCTTGCTCGCATTGGCTTCAGCCTCACACAGAACATCCTACTTCGACCCATCTGACTGCCAGGACGCAAACAATTGATATTGTTTCGGAGGCTGACAATTCGTTTCACACTGTTCAATATCTGCTTCAGCCTGACAAATTGACAACAAAGGTATAAACTTGTTATTCAACTGGCTCCCAACTCAGGTACTTGATTCAGTACATCACCTGAAGATTTGAACTACATACAGCTGAACATGGCTTCCAGTTCTTTTTCAACTGTACAACTTTGCCTCTCAAGCAAAACATGCAAATGGGACTCTTTTCAACCCTGGCACTTGCCTAATGTTGTAAAGAGTCCCATTTGCATGTTTTACTTGGGAGGTGAAGTTGTAAAGTTGGAATAGAAATTGGAAGCTGCCTTCAGGTGTATGTAGTTCAAATATTTGGGTGATGTACTGAATCAAGGTGCATGAGTTGGGAGCCAGTTGAATAACAAGTTTATACCTTTGTTGTCAATTTGTCAGGCTGAAGCAGATATTGGACAGCATGAAATGAATTGTCAATATAAACAGCCATGATAATGACCCACCGGTGTAGCATTCGGTGTCTGCAGCTTATGATATGAAGTTCAGGAAGTAAATGTAGGAGGACTCACATTGTTGACCCCAGTAAGTAACAATAACTTTCGCGTCACTTCAGAATATGATATGTACCTCATATTTATCAAAGCTAAAGCCGTCTATGCGCCCAGCCACATCGCGCATTGGACCGTCGGTTGTTCTCAAGATTCTCAGCGATAGCAGTGGTGACGAACTCGAATTCCTGCAATACCTCAATGGCATCAAGGAGCCTGCGAATCGCACGATTCCTTTGCTTGAGGTCATTCGCCTCGACATTGGTAAACAGTTAATTATGCTACCCTGGAGATCGCCCCTCCATGAAGTACTGCTATTTCGCCAGTGTCCCGACGACATTGTATCGCTTTGTGCCCAATTCATAGAGGGTGTTTCATTCCTGCACAACCACAAAGTCGCTCATTGCGACCTGAAGCCGGGAAACATCGTCGTCGATCTTGAACAGCAGCCAGCACAATTATTCATCATCGACTTCAACCTGGCCGAATTCGTCAAAAGTGAGGAAACGATGGTCGAGGGGTGGTGTGGGACACCGCCATGGATCGCACCCGAAGTCGGAACGCAAGACGGACCGGCGCAGTGGTTCAGCCCCATCCTGGCTGATCGGTGGGCTTGCGGAGAAATGATAAGGTACTTTGCACAGTATACGCCGTCTCCTAACAGAAGACAGGATCTTGTGGCACTCGCGGAACCGCTTCTCCACAAGGATCCCAGAGCAAGACCGTCGCTGAGCGGCCTCAAAATCAATACAACGACGAAGCGAAGATTGGAAGCAGATCAGGAGGAGCCCCTGCAGAAACAGCGCGGTTGAACTGGTGCGTTTGCCTCAGTATTTCCTCGGTCCTACCCCACGAACTCACCGCGCCTACACCCGGTTTGCTACAGTCACCACATAATGTTTTGCGAGTGCCTCTCTGGAGCGCGCGGCTGGCGAAGGCGTTGATTCAGTTTCCCATACCTTGTAGTGTCAATAGCACAAGACGGAGGGAGCGAGGCTTGAGTTGATTGGAATGAATGTGGTATATATAATAACGGGAGAACGTTGGACCGTCCTTGTCAATGAATGGGATGGGACATATCGCTGTAAGAAATGACCGTCTGGAGTGGTCCGTGATTTACTCAATCAAAGCTGACGTGACGCACGTGACGCAGCGCGCGTTGCCCCAGTCAGCAACTTGAGCCGATTCGAGCCACCCATTTGGGCCATGTCTACTTTTGGATCTACTTTCCATTTTGAGAACACTCAAACACTCTTGTTGCCACTTGCCAGTTTGTGGGTGGTTTGAGCCAATTGGAGCCGTCCCATTTCTACTTTTGGATCTATCAGACACCCCGAGTCGCGCGACCTCTTTCTACGACCCTGCGCGAAAACCTCTCCTACTGAAAGGCGCTGCAGGTCCGCTCAGTGGCGAATTGCACAGCGCAAACGACTTTCATGGCCGGGTGCGCATATGCTCGTCTATCAAAGTTACCCATGCATTGAGACGTATCATCAGCGATGGGCTAAGTGGCATCACGGTTACACCCAGAGCTGAACCTTCCACCGGATTACCTTTCCGAGTCGACTCGAAATCATCCTCATCTCGAGATCAGCGACAGTCCCGCGGCTGAAGCCACTCTTGGCCTTCTACGCGAGCGCGCTGCACTGTCAGTGACGTATGTCTCGTTAGGCCCGCTGACCAATCTCGCGCGGATGTTGTGGACGGACGGTGCTTGTGTGCGCGAGCGAATTGGCTGCGTCGTGATCATTGGAGGCGTGCTCGACGTGCCCGGAAACGCGACACCTTCCGCCGAATGTGCCTGCTTCAATTTTCTCCCATATTGCCAGTCTCGCTGACGGTCATTGGGTGTCGCCCAGTCAATGTCCTTGTGGACCCATACGCGGTCGACGAGGTGCTGATATCCCCGACAACGCGCTTGCCGCCCGGACGCGTGCTTCTCCTCCCGCTTGATGTCACATCACATCCGCCCACTTGCTCCCGTTCCGTGGCTATGCAACGCGGGTCGACCCTGCGTTCGCAGCAGACAAACCGTCCGTGCATACGGCCAAGCCACCCGTTACCCACTTTACCAGCGCCTTCCCACGACGCACGCGCAGTGTTATGCGCGCGTATGGCCGGACGCAATGGAATTGCACAATGCCGTTTGGGCGGCGATCGCACATCCACCTGGGCTAGAAGGGTTCGCACCCGGGTGGACAGCGCGCCATCGCGTGTTTCGGATAGAACGGTGCGTCATGCTATGCATCATGCCATGGTACACTCAGCAATCCAACGGTTCTGAATACACAAGTGCGTGGTCGACAGGCGCGACGATCAGAAGGCACGCGCACCGGGAGCAAACCGCGCACATGTGGACGCGGAACTGAAGAAGCGCATGGTGACTGGGTCTGCAGAAACGGGTGACCTTGGCTTACTCGAGTCCGTTGTGATGCCTGCTGTTGAAGATGAACGTTGAACCGTCACGCCCATGACAGGATGAGCAAGAAGGTATACCCGTGGTCGAAGGCACGCCAGGCGCCGAGGCACTTCTTCAAATCATGTTAAAGCGGATATGGCACGTCGAAGTCGTTCCCCTTCCAGCGAGGGAGATTTGCCTTATAGGCGGAAACACAAGTCAGTTTATATCTAGCAGTGCTCTACTTTTTCTGCGTTGGTAAAAACATACAAGAGGCAACTGACCAACCGCAACGTTGGATACATCTCCCGTCGCAACTGCTCACTTTCTGGGTGCAATGATGCCAACCATCACCTTTGTGGGGTTCCGGTCTGGGTAGAGCGCATTGTCAGGCTCGCCTACCAAGTCATCTGTCACCCAGTTGAGATGCAGATCTGCGTCCGTTGGCTAGACTTAAGAAGTATGTCGACGCATACAATATCAGCGCGGATGGTGTTCTTGAGAAGGATGACCTGATAGCCAAGATCATCTCCGTCAGGGTGAGTTCCATCCCATAATAGCTCTATCTTTGCAAACATCGCGCATCTATAATGGATGTCTACCATACGCAAGTGAGGTAATGTATCGTTCCTTCTACAGTTACTACATCGTGTCTGCTCATATCGGCTTGTAGAGTTTCTACAGGAATCACTCAGTCCCCAACGGTCGAACCGGTAGACCTGAGGTCTGTTCTCAAGGCGTGAGGAGACACAACCTGTACCTGTATAGCTCACTCCTCCGAGACAATTTCCCAACAGTACCTCTTCCATTTTCCCCCGTCCAGATCTCGATCCATCCCGACACAGAGATCCTCACCAGGACCACGAAGAACGACGCCTCAGGCTCCGCCACCGTCGCAGCAATCCTCTCGCACGCAGCCATATCCTCCTCCACGTCCAACTCCGCCTCCGATGACCCCCCCTCGACCCAATCATTCGAGCGACGGACACCCTCCTCAACCTCGCCCTAACACGACTTATAATCCTGGTCGGGGCACGACGCCCGTTAATGGAAACTCGACTAACTCTACAACCCACTCACCATCAGCCGCTCCGCCACCGCCACAGATACCTTCTCTGGATCAATTAGTTCTCTATACAGAATGCACAAACAGGAACCGGGTCAAAACCAGCGCTGAGACCTTCCCTCGGCATGACGGCGTGATAACCCGAACACGACGAACAATAGGAATAGCCTACGGGAGACAGCCATAACGGGGATGAAACGTGAATATTCAGATACCGGACGCACCGCAATGATTACACCTGCGCGCGCGAGTAAAGACGATATTAAATTCCTTGTTGCACTTGCGGCAACTGATGTCTGCACGCGAGGAAGCGTAGGGAGGAGGAGCGGGCCCGCTGAGGAGGGGCATTCCGGTTGTGCTGCGATCGGTCATGTAGTCAAGCGTTGGGGAACGGCTTGGTCAGCCTCTTTATAACGTGACCGACATCTCACTCCGCTTTATAAGCCTTCTACACAATTCCACCCAGTCCTCCAACCCGTTCACGCCCACACCTTTTAACCATTCCTCCGCCTTTCCACTCTCTTCGATTTCTTGCCACTCTCTCTGCAGAACAAACTTGTGCTTCCAAAGTTCGATTTCCCAGTCCGGAGCTCTCCAATCCTTCCCTAAAAAGGCTTTGAGTTGTGCTCGATATTCGAATGGTTCCAGAAGCGCAAAACGAAACCAGGCATGGGCAATATGCAATGGGTCATCCGTCCCTTCTCTATGCACGAGTGCTTGCACGCGCTTCACAATATCCTCAGCACATGCCTGAGTATCGAGAGACTCGGAATCCTGCAAGACCCGTACGATAACGCGTGCTTGGTCTTCGAAGAGCGGAAAGGGCGCCCCACGCACAGGTAACCCCGAAAACGCAATAGAAGCTGTCGGGAAATCTCCTCCTAAAGGAAAAATGTGGAGTGCGAGCGGAAAAGACATGGTACGTCGAGTTGTAGAGCTTGTTTGGCAGCGGCGGCGGCAGGGAAGGAACCCCCGACGTGATCTGTGAAAGGAATGGAAAGGACATCTCGTAGCCCGTCGCCAGAATTACCAAGTCGATATTGGATTCGATGGAACCGTCTTGCAATAAAACCGTCCCGCCATCCTGGTATTCTGCAACTCGTCCCACCTTTCTGTATGCGTCTGTGTCATCAGGATATATGAGACCGGCCTCAGAAGCTGATCCGGGTGTTGAATGTAGAAGAAGTGGTGTGACCCCCGTCATATGCGCGCAGATATCCACTGCGCTTGGGCCCCCGCCAACTACCATGACCTTTTTATGATGAGCAAACGCAGTGGGGTGTCGATACCATGCAGAATGGATCGCGCGTCCCGAGCCAAGCCAATTATGCAATCCAGCCGCGACCGGATATCGAGGCTTACGGTAATGCCCGTTGGCCACAATGACGAAGTCAAACTGAAGTTCCTCGCGCGTAGACAAGGTGACATGCCATTCCTTAGAGTCCATATCCCAAAAGGTTTGCTCCACCCGTGTACCAAGTCGCACATAACGGAGCAAATCGAAGTGCATCGCGTAGTCTTCAAGATATTTCAGTATGGCGTCCGCACTCGGGAAAAGAGCGGTCTCTGGTGGGAATGAGAAACTCGGGTACGCCATCACAGGTATTGGGAGATTCGCGGAAAGCGAGTCATATAGCGATGTAAAGGGTGGGTTTCCAGAGGGAGGGGCGGGATACCTAGCTCAAGATGTGAGAAGTGGGAGGCATGATGGTGTGATGGACGATACCACACTCCACCGACTCTGTTCCTTTCCTCGAACGCGACCAACGTCCATTGACCTGATTGTACCTGTTCTGTCTCCGTGAGTATCTTCAACGTCGCGAGCCCGTTGGCACCTGCTCCGATGATGCACACGCGCTTGGGTACTTCATTGGGCCCAAAAGGCTCTAGTGAACCCCCACACCCCAGGCTCAATAAGCAAATTCGCCCAGTTTATGCTCTTAGAATGCACATACCAGACACATTCTCTGCCATACTCTTTTCTGATGAGAAAGAACGGGCCCACGTCACCAGTTTTGCCCTCCGTCCAAGATAAATGCACCGGTCCGGTGTTGGCTATCGCAAAAAGTAATTCTTAATATGGGAAAGAGTTAAGAGGGTCACAAGAGTAAAATCAAAGCAAAATTGCTTGGCTTTTCTAGCCTTCCGACATTAGTGAAATGAACGTATTGAAAGACACTTCTCGGGAGCTAGTCATGCAAACCAAGGATCATAGTGCGCTCGCAGGTCCCCCGACCCCTGACGGGGCTCGCACTGAGGCCACCAAGGGGCCCCACCCCCCAAACACTGCTCGTGAGTAGTACCCAGCTCATGCAGCTCTCCGATGATCCCTAAGCGCTCCCGGTGCTCGGCCTCGCTTTCCCGTTGTAGCGGCTTGTCGTGTTTGTGGTGGATTTCGCTCCACCAAAGGGCGAAGACACGCGGAGCGCCTTCGCCGTGCGACGCGCTATGCCTCCGGATCCGGAAGGACCCGGACAAAATTTTTGGAGAACCCCCCCTTCCCCCGTGAAGGGGGGGTTTGCCCAAAATGATTTTCGTCTCGATCCCGCGTTTATCTCACAAAGTTTCAGATCGCTCACACTATGAGCCAAAAAAATTAATTAATTACAGTAAGTCCTGTGCAATTCCTATGTGTGCAATACTAGGAACCTTATGTATTTTGTTGGTTAAGGTTATGGTTTCGAGGCATTACTACCACTACTGTGACCGCCGCATACTGACACCGAACCCTCATTGACTAGCTCTTACCCATATATCCATCGTCTCTATTGTCGAATTCACAACTTCCGTAATTGACCGGTGTCGCATAGCGGTGTCCAAGAGCATGTCCGTCATTCCCTCACCATCATCCGGCTTTGCCCGTCCCAGGCCATCACTTCCTAGCTCCCCTCACTCATCGACACCGGCTGATGGCACCTCTTCGAGCCACAGCCTGGTAAGGAAGAATTCTGTACACCTCCAGGTAGAGTCTAGTCAAAATCAAAGTCGACTCGGACGTGTGTCTTCTCTCCAACAACTGCTACGCGCTGACCTGACCAATCCGACGTAGGCCGGGTGACCATCAACATGCTACCTGATGGTGTCCTCCTAGACATATTCGGCTGTTATGTGAATGACCAGAATGTACGGACAAGTGATTGGCATACTCTTCTTCATGTATGTCAAAGATGGCGATACCTCACCTTTGCGTCACCACTTCGCCTGGGCCTGCGACTCGAGTACACGGGAAAGAAACCTATGGCGGCGATGCTGGATGTCTGGCCTGTCTTGCCTATTGTAATAACACAATCAACCTGGGTCGGTGACCACGGAATTTCATGTGCCAACAACATAGTCACTGCACTTGAGTCTGAGCACCACGACCACATACATGGGATTCAGCTGTTTGATATTCCAAGTTCGCTGTTGGAAAGAGTCGCAGCAGCGATGCAGAAGCCATTCCCAGAGCTGTTAGACGTTCTGATTTGGGTGACAACTAGTGGTGCGCCGATCCTTTCCAATTCATTCTTGGGCGGTTCTGCCCCCAATTTGCGATTCCTCCGTTTGGACGGCACTCCATTTCCAGCAATGCAAAAATTGCTATTGTCTGCTAATGACCTTGTTGTTCTTGATCTTTGGAGCATTCCAGACTCTGGGTACATTTCACCCCAGACGATGGTTACTTGTCTGTCCACAATGTCCAGACTCGAATCGCTTTGCATCGAATTCCAGTCCCCTCGATCTCGCCCGGACCCAGACAACCGACGTCCCACCCCACTCACACGGCATGTCCTCCACTTCCTCGTATGGTGGGAGTTCAAAGGCGTTCACGAGTACTTGGAGGACGTCATGGCCTGGATTGATGCCCCACATCTCTCCGAACTCTCTACATTTTTCTTCATGGACCTCGACTTTCACGTCCCCCAACTTCACCGGTTCATAGGTCACTCAGAAGAGCTCAAGAAACTCAAGCGAGCGAGCATAGCCTTTACCCAAGGCTACGTTACCGTTACCCTTGCGCAATTCACTGTCAATTTTGTGCAACTCTTATTACAAATCCGGTGTCAAGAGTCAGACTGGCTGCTTTCGACCATGGCCCAGGTCTGCCATTCATCGTTGCCTCCCTTCTCCTCTTTAGAAGAGCTCGTCATCAACGACAAGTCTCCTGATCATCAACAACCACATTGGAAGGACGATATGGAGAGCACACAATGGTTAGAACTTTTAGATTCATTTGCTACTGTGAAGGACTTGTACCTGTCGAAAGGAGTTGCCTTACGTCTCGAGCATGCCCTGCAAGAGCTTGATTGGGAAAGGGTAGCAGAAGTGCTACCTGCTCTACAAAATCTATTTGTGGAGGACCTCGAGCCATCGGGACTTGATCAGGCAGACCTTGGAAAGCTCGTTGCGGCAAGACAACTCTCCAGTCACCCTGTGGCCATCCATCGTTGGGGACCTGAAGGCTCACTTCATTTATGAATCAATCAACGCCCTTTCCCTGGTTTCATCTGCGCACGGCCTGTCATTCTCTGCTGCGCTTGCTGTTTGACTCCAGAAACGTCGGTCACAGCGCTCTTACTCCCATAACCGCTTGTCTCTTTTTTTCCATCAAATCCAATATGAGAATTGACATCCATCTCAGTTGGACAGCCACGGTGGTCTCAATCACTCTGGGAAACATGACGCATGGTGGTGAATAAAAGTGATAAGTCGGACACTCTGCCTGACCCGAGGATGGTAACCGGCGATCGCTCTAGCCCCAGTGGACGAAGCCCTGCCTTTTTTTCCCTATATCCTCGCGTACATCGACCATGCTACTTCGAGGCGTTGATGCAGACACCCTGATCCCCCCATATAAACACCATAGTGTTCTAGTTTTCTTCAGGCGCAAGAATGCGGCCAATGGTGTTCATCACCGTGCGGCCCTCGATCGGATATCTGCATCTCGCCACGCAATATAATAACCATTCCTTCCCCGGCAGGCCCAAAAGAAGGCATCTCCCTGCTTGCGATGTGGAGGTGCAGGTGCGGCTCGACCGCGCGGGCGATTTCAAACGACGCATGAATTGGGCCTCAAGATTGCAAGGCAGTGCCTCAGGCGGCTGGGCCTCCTGTGTATTATGATACGAATGGAGCGAGGTCTTGGAGCGGGACGCGGCAATAGCAGGCACGAAAGGACCAAGAACAGCTTCAAGTAGGTAGCTATATGCGTGTACCCACGTGATATCTACGAGGGTCGAAGAACGGTAAATGCGTTGTCATTCTGAGTATAAATTTGGCGAGGCGCAGCAGGATGGATGAGAAGACGCAAGGGTCCATCTAAACATGGTGTTTGGTGGTACTTTTCGACAGAGCGCGAAATCCCGCATTTGGCAATCCCCTAAACCGTGCGTGCGCCATACTCCAGCAGCAATTGCACTGTTTCCCGCGATGCCGTCCATGATGCTATTGTATGCGGGGTCAGGTCGTCCTCATTCCGTACGTGTACGTTTGCTCCCCGTTCGAGCAGCAACCGGACAACGTCAACTTGACGGAAAAGAGATGCGAGGTGCAACGGCGTCCATTTGTCCTGCTTCGTTTCGTTCACGTCGGCACCGTGGTCAAGCAACAGTCGTGCCATATCCAGATGTCCAGAACGCGATGCGGAGTGCAAGGGTGTCCAGCCAAACTTGTCTCTGGAGCTAACGTCCGCGCCATGCTTGATTAATAACATCGCGACTCCGCATCTTCCACGGCTCGATGCCAGATGCAATGGAGTTAGGTGAAATTCGTCCCGTTGGTTGACCTCCGCCCCGTCAGTTAGCAAAGACTGCACCATGACAAGATTCCCCTCCCCAGATGCCTTGTGTAGCAAAGTAGCCGTCTCGCTATCCGTTATTTTCCCATCTCCCTGGCCAAGCGATGACTGGGTGGCATCGGGAGTTGCCGGCTTTTGCGAGGTTGTGATCGATCGAGCCCTGGAAATGGCGGTTTGAGAATCCACACCTCCCATGTACATCGCTAGGAACATTGCCACCTCGCGCATACCGCAGCGAGATGCGACATCCGAGGCGGTGTCATTGGCACAATTTCGCGTGTTGACTTCTGCACCGAAATCGATCAATAGTTTCACGATCTCGAGACGCCCACGTAGCGCTGCGTTGTGTAATGGTGTCCAACCTTCGCTATTTTGGGTGTTCGGATTCGAGCCGGATTCGAGCAGCAGTTGTACCACCTCAAATTTTCCAAAATATGATGCCAGGCCCAAAGGGGTTTCTTGATTTTGATTTCCATTAAACACCATTAGGTCGGGGCGGTGCTCGATTAGCAACTTGGCCACGTTATGATGCTTCTTTCCCGAAGCGAGATGCCGTGGGGTCAAGAAAGTGAACTCTTGTTGGTTTACATCTAGATGATGGTCATGAGACTGCTCCGCGATATAGAGACAGAGATCTCTGCGTACCATCAGTTGGGGTGATGGAGTCTTTGTGATGAGAGTTCACCACTGCGCCACCCTCGATTAGCATACGCACGACATTCAGATGTCCATTTGCGGATGCTGCTGTCAGTGGGGTCCAAGCGTCGTTGTCACGGGAGTCCACAGCCGCACCATACCGGAGTAATAATCGCACGACACCTTCATGTCCACTCATCGACGCTACTATCAATGGGGTTAAGCCGTTTTTGTGACGGGAGTTCACAGCCGCACCGCCCTCCAATAATAAATGCGCCACATCTGCATGTCCATTTAGCGATGCTGACATCAAAGGAGTGGAGTCGTCGTTGTCAGGAAAGTCCACAGGTGCACCACTGTCGAGTAACTGTCGAACGACATCCGTTCGTCCTTTGCTCGAGGCTGCCATCACAGCAGACCAGGAGTCATTGTCACGGGACTCCACGGCTGCGCCACCCTCGAGTAGCAGACACACGACATTCAGGCATCCATTGTACGACGCTAATATCAACGAGGTTGAGCCGTCGTTGCGATGGCAGTCCACATCTGCGCCACCCTCGAGTAACGACCGTACAACATCCGCATGTCCATTTGCAGAGGCCGCCATTAATGGGGTAGAGCCATTTTTGTCCCGAGGGTCCACCGATGCGCCACCCCGGAGTAACAAACGCACGACATCCGCATACCCACCGGTTGCGGCTGACATCAATGCAGTCCAGCCGTCGTTGCGAACGGAGTCGACCATTGCGCCGCCATCGAGTAACCAACGCACAACATCCCCATATCCTTTCGCCGAAGCTGCCGTAAGTGCAGTCCAGCCGTCCTTGTCACGGGAGTCCACAGCTGCGCCACACTGGAGTAAGAATCGCATGACCTCTGTATGTCCATCGCCCGAGGCTGCCATCAATGGGGTTGAGCCATTTCGGTCACAGGAGTCCACATTTGCGCCATTCTCAACTAGCAAGCGTGCGACATCCAGACGTCCGAGCTCTGATGCTAGCTTTAATGAGGTTTTTCCCTTCCCATCCCGGATGTCGATATCTGCGTAGAACTTGAGCAGCAATTCCACGATTGCGGGATGTCCTCTTCGCGATGCCAAGTGGAAGGGTGTCAATCCTTTGTCGTTCAGGGCAGTTACGTCTGCCTGGTGCGCAAGCAACAATCGTACCATTTCGATGTTCCCTTTCCAAATTGCAGCGTGTAACGGCGTCCGATAGTACCCACCCTTCGCGTTGACATCCGATGGACAAGTAGTCACAAGCCGTTCTACAACGCCACCGAAGCCGCACAATGTAGCATAATACAATGGGACGGCTTCTGGTCGTGTAGGATGGGCCTCAGACATGATTTCCCGAAAGGGGTGGTCTATGTCATATATCCACACCCACGTCGCAAATTGTGACTTGGTTGGGTCGAAAAGGGGCTCTATTGCGTCCATGATGGTCAGTGACACGTTCTCGAATTGGGCATGTTCTACCCAGTGTTGGGCTGCGTAGATAGCCAAAGGAAAATCCTTCATACTACTCTTGTCCACCTGGTCATCTAATGTGAGGAGAATGCTGAGAGAAGATTGTGCGAGAATAGTGTGAGAGGATACAGGACGAATGTGGTAGCGAGAGTGTTCCTTTCCAGACTTGGCGAGTCGTTCCGATGTCAGGTATTCCTTTACCGAAAAGTGCGAGAATTGAACAACCAGTGACTCGTTGGCGTTGACAATCATGATTAAACTTGAGCAGGTGGACAGAACCGCCTCTTCCGGGTCCTGCGGGCGCAAGGTGACATCATAAATGGGAATCGTTCCTGGGTCGAATATAATCGCAAGGATATCCGCAACTTCGTCAATGCGAAGTGGGCGGATAGATACTGCGAGACATTGGAAGAGACGCTGTGCGTAGTCGCGTCTCTCCTGACCGATACTGAGCAATATTCGCTCATATGTTTCGTCCAAACTCTCCGGTAGGTCTTCCAAAACACATCGGATCGCCGCCGGAAGACAGCGGCGTAACATTGCTAGTTGGCAAACAATCCATCGAAACCTGGATTATGTCATATCAAATTGTTGTGAGCTTGTACTATGGTGGTGACGCCTTACATTCCATCTGCTTTCCGTGAGAGCGTCTCCGTGACCAATCTCTTATCCTCTGTCCTCCACTTTCGCATGTTCCGATCTGAGTGGACGATATAATTGACGTAGTCCATAACATCATTCTTCTGTCCCAGTTGGTCGTGCAAGGAGACAGTATGAGATGACAATGACTCCAGGGAGGCTCGTATATCAACCTCAGGACGACTAGTCAGGCAAATGCGTACATTTGGGAGGCGCAACCCGATAAGTTTCTCCAAGAGCTCAAGGACCCGATCGCGAGGGGAGACTACGCCAAATCCGCTGGGACATTCGTCGATAGCATCCACGATGATGTAGATCGGTGGCTGCCCTCGCATTTTCAGTATGTCTTTCAAGCATTCCGTAAGCGCGTCGTTACTGGGCTGTCGTGACCCAGCATCATATTTCGAATATAGGGCAGAAAGGACATGGTAGCAAGGATCGGATTTGGCAGACAGCTGAGCAAGGAGGGATGCCAGTAAGCCGCTGACATCTTGTTTCTTTGGGTCTCTGAAGTCGAAATAGAAATATGTCATCAAAGCCAATCCCATATTATGTGAGCCCTCGACTTCTTGAATAATGCTGGAGCTAATCCGAACTTGAGAATAGACTGCTCGAGAAGATGGCGAACCTCTTACCAAAGCACACTCTTCCCCGAACCCGCTGTAGTGCATACATTGGGCAGTCATCAGGAATTTCGCCATGGAGCTATACAAGAGACACATACGTTTACCATTAATCCAAAGGAGGGAACCCTTGGCTCTCCATTCCTTAAAGGTGTCACCTTGCGTAAACCACGACGCAGTTCCGTTATGGTGTTGTTCTAGTGCAATGTTGTGATTCGTCGATGGATCCGGATGCAGAAGCCAGCTTCGAATCTTCTCCTGTAGTTGGTCACCTGGGATACAGGACGTTGATTGACGAATACATTAAAGAAGCAATCGATGGCGAACGTTTTATCTTGTTTATTTCATCTGTCATCTCTTGCATCTCAGCTGGCGCTCTCCTTGTCAGCTACAGAAACGTTAACCGTGATTGCCCTACGCAACATACCTAGTGCCCGTCGTATGTCCTCAGATGATGCCTTGCCATCTACTCAGAAATGTCTAGTTTATTGCTTGAGGGCCAACCAAGTGAGTAATACGTACCATCTATGATTACCTTCAGATTCTTCACGAGGCCGTGGACCACCTCGAGCGTGTGAGCAGCAGTCACTCGAACTTCCTCATGTGTAAGTCGGTCCAATCTCTGTAGGATCGCCTCAATTTCATTCTCGCCCAACAATTTCCTTGCAAACATCGCTGTTCTCCATTCAGTCATCGAGAGACTTATGGGAAACAAGCGGCTTACTGAATCGACCCTGCTCGATTTTCTTCGTCGCCACGGCAATCACCCCGAGCACCTCTGTCATTATCTTCACAATAATATCTGACATCGCAGGGGACAATGGACTCTTTTCGATATAAATATGAAGACGTCTGAGGAAATTCCCTACGCATTCAAAGAGGTCGATCAGGGCGTCGTAGCTTGCACTGACACGAATGGCAGCCTGATATGTCAAATTAGCACAATGATCTGGATGAACAAAGTAGGATAGATACGTACTACGAGGAGAATATCGACGCCAACAAAGATTGCTTTTGTGGGTTGGAATGGCACCTGATGCCAGCATAAGGAAATGGTCAGATGAGGCAGAACCAATTCTTAGACTCTGAGCTTACGGTGCCGGCAACCTTGCTAATGACACCAGAAAATGCATGAACGACTTGAACAACTGGGCGAAGACGGTTGATCAATTTGCGATTTTTGTTCCGATAGTCTTTGAATGCCGTTTCTCTCTCCTGAAATAGCTGGAGTATGTCCTCAGAGGTGTTGCAATTCTCGAGCTTGTGGGCAGATGGATGATTGATGAGGTCGATACCAGTCTGTTTGGTGTAGCTTTCGAATGCGGCATTGAGGACAGACTGAAAGTTAGGGGAGGAACTGGCTGTTGAGGACATCGATTTTGCATTAAAGTCAGAAGAAATAGAGGAAATTAAGAGGTGAGAGGGGATGACAGAACCGTGACCAACTAGGTGACCCCGACACAAGGCTGGCACTGCCTCGATCAAAGGCCGAGGCCGCGGGGTTTGCACTGCAGTTTTACTCACCACCGTCATCATGTCTCTAGTCAAATCAATCTTCATCATCATCAAGATTGATTCGACTAGAGACAAAACATATTCAGTTGTTGTGGTGTCCCACCTTGTCTACGGTCACAGCGATGGATCACATTACACTTTACTGCTACTCCATGGCAGGACAGGCAGATGAGATCTGTGGCCTAGTTTCTCCGATCACACTTTAGAGCCGCCGAAACTTGCGCTCACGAGCACTCTCACACGACAGGCATAGCCCTAGATCCCAATCTCTTCTCCCCCTCTCCTCTCTGAGCCACGGTGCGTGATGCGGATCGCAGAATGCTAAGCGAGAGTCACTTATCATGCTTTGATCCTCAAGTCTGTATCCACTTCTTCACTACTGGGGTGATTAGTATTCCTCTGGGCCTTCGTCTGCGCACGTAGACCGGCTCCCCAGTGAAACTTTTCCACCCTGGAGACACGAAGCACTCGCGTGGAGGTGGAACTTGTTATCGCCGTCCTCGTCGCGAGCAAGCAGGACGGTGTCGCGTTTGCGATGCCGATGTAGTTGAAGGGCGACATCATCGTGTTTGACTTGTCAAGCGCGGGTCGGATGGTCTTCCTCAGGAGGTCATGGGCAGCCTACTAGTAGCCGGCCGGAAGACTGCTGGAAGACGCACTGACAAAGGCTTCACTGGACAGCGAAGACCAGGTGTCAACCGGAAAATGTATCTCCTTCACGCGACTCGAGATAGCTTGGGAAAGGGCGTCGTTGCGGGAGCGCCTGGTCACACGCAAGGTCCTTCCATCATCTCAAAAAAAAGCCAGGGGCACGTCCGTGCCTTGCAAAGCCGCAAACGTGGACAACCAACCGAAATGAAAAGTTGAGCGTTTATCAAACCTAGGAAGTCCGAGCCATTGGCCTGTGGGAGCCCGTATTCCTTCCGTAACTGTCGTTTCGGACCATCGGTGATAGATCGGACCCTCGGGGGGAAGAATTGTATCCGGAGGAAATTATAGGTGCGCGACCGCAAAATCGGAGCTTTTCGAAAAGATGGGAATCACGCAAAGGAGATTGGTACCCGTATCAGAACGTTGCCGAAACTACGAGTTCGATGTGCGGGCGTTTATCTACATTGCTATGGACTATGCGGAACGGCGGCGAGACATTGTCATTGGAAATTCGTTCATATGGCCACCGAGGTATGGTGACGCCCAATGATGGAATATATCTTCGTCTCATTTCACTTGCGGGACCGACATCAATCTTTGCTCGACATCATGATGCGGTGGCCCAGGCCCATTCCCTTTACACATGCACATGTGCCTTACCATGCGGGTATTGGATGTGCACGCTGTTGTCAAAGGTAACGCTGCACAATCCAACAATGTATGCGGTATGTCCTAAAGTCCGTAAGCAGTGGTCTCTCAATTTCCTGAGTCAATGTTTGGATCCGTGAGGTGAAAGAGAGGCCAGAGTGCCCAACACACTGGCACCGGAGGGGATAATCATCGCATTCCTCTCTTAGATTCGTCCGTTCCTGGAATAAATAAAACCTTGATATGACCGAACAATTAGAGGCCTGGTTTTAATGCCCCGTTATCGGGCATAAAACCGTATGTGCCACTACAGATCCTCCTTTGGAATCGAAGATTCCGCGATCGTCGTGGTATGGACGGAAACCTTGAGAGGGTTGAGCGGTGATGAGGACGATGTTGACCTTGTGCTTGAATCGCGTTCGAGAGGCATAATGTTGAGGAACATTTCTGCCTCCCTGCAATCGCACTGCCTTAGAACCATAACCGCAAGTGCCTGGAGGGTAGCATACCGTCGTCCAGGGTATTCATGTAGTGCCCGGAACATCGCGGTCGTGCCAATGGAACTATGAGGTGTATGTTCGGCTAAAAGAATTCTTGATAGCTTAGAAATGAGGCTCACGCAATCACCACTAAGATTTGGGGAGTTGTAAATGTGAGAGGTCGGCTAGCGCAACAGCTTACCTCGTGGAATTTGGAGCAGCTACAGATCACATTAGATGTTACCTAATTGTCCTTGAGTGTGAGAATACGACGTACCAGGTTCAGGGAGGCTTCACGTTGATGTACACAAAATTATAGGTTTAGTAGAGACAACAAATTTAGACATGTCACGTACAGTTGATGTTTAACAGGACAAGGAACTTTTTTGTGATTTCCAGTGAGCGATGATAAGCAACTTCGATGAGACGTAACTTGCCAGAGTAGGCAACTCTGCAGCCACAGCCAACGCGAACCATATCCATCCCTAGATGGTTTGGCACACGGTCAGACCCCCGAGAGTATGCTTGGGATAAACATCGTACTTGTTGACAGAGCATATTCCAAACCCCAAATGAACGCGCTGGCCGTTGGCGCACAAGCCCGGCAAACATCAAAATGAGGAGAAAGGCGTAGACCGTTATCGTCGCAGTGGACATTGAGATAAGGTGCATCCGAGGGGCGTATGTCACACAACCCCTGTAGTCTGGTCCGGGATCCCAGAATGAGCGGATCTGTAAATTTGCATGAGGGCGGGGGTGAATCACGTTATACCAGAAGGTCATGAATATGGCAAACATACTCCTGACAATACTATGCGGCCAAGAATATTTGTTTCAGTGCTCATTTGTGATGAAGACTGGTTAACGAACAATACAACGAAACACTCGAGTGCAGTAAAAGTGTTATTCCGGTGATAAGAATAATGACGTTGGATCGTTTCCATATCGCAACACTTGGCGAACCGAGTTATATATCTGAGGATGAAAGAAACAATGATGCAAAACTTACACGCGAATAACGATGAGCACCAAGGCGAGCTCCAGTTCGAGGAGAGGGAACGCCTGGATTATGGTCAGAAGTCCCCAAGAGAACAAAGGGCTCCAGCATAAAGACTGACGAAAGCAGTCGAGATCCAAGCCTGATGAGCGGGAAGTGTTTTCAGCGAGCCTCATGAAGCTTGATTAACGGGTCGACACACCTGACAGTGGATTTGATGTGAAGCGTTGAGTCCCACAAGGAAGGACACAACGCACGCAATGCTAGTGAAACGGCTGGCTAAGTAAACCTATTGAGCCCGTCAGCAGTGGAGTTGCAACTTGTGTATTCAGGCCAGCACTCACTAATCCTGGAAATGTTGATGCGGGCTTGCGATTGACGAGCCTCCAATCTAGGGATGTGCCCGGCCCGGCCTCAGGCCGTGAGCCGGGCCAAGCCAGGCCGAAATAGGCCGGGCCGAGCCGGGCCAAAGTGACGGCTTCGTGACGGCTTTGGCCCGGCCTGTGATTTGAAAAGCCAAAGCCGGGCCGTCAAGCCCCGGCTTTAATCATTTGGGTAATCATCAACTTTAATTTATCAAACACACCATTGTTCCCTGTCGTTTTTCATCGTCGTATCTGTGCTTCCCTCTCAACCTTCCTTTTTGCTTGAGGCAAGTACATGTACAATGTAAGCCTTGGTGGCCTATATGTCAATGTGCAATGCTCAGTCGCATTGGTTGCTCGTAATCCCTTTCCTCAGTCTTAGATCGCTTCGTCCCGCAGCGTACCATGTTGTACACTGGACTTCACTCATTCCACATGTATAATCTATGCTATTACTATGCCTCATCATGCTCTCCAGAACATAACGACTCCGTAATATATTTGATATTTAAATACAAAAGTGCTATTCTAAAGTCCTCCTACTGCGAATCCGCGAGCGCGAGGCGATACGGCGATGATGTCGGGGGCGAGACGCTATGGGCAGCGAGCCCTCGAATAGCGCGGCAATGACGATGGGCGAGGCGCTGTGGGCAGCGAGCCCTCGGGTAAGGCGATGGTGACGATGACGAACGCGTCATACGGGTCCGTGCGCAGACGTGTGGCGGACGCGAGGAAGATGCTTGAGGGACGGTCTTGGGAGGGCGCGATGCGCAGCCGGACGGCGATGGTGTCGTGCCGTAGGTCGAAGTGTGGGGAGGAGCCGTGCTCCGACTTGAAGACCGAAGGGATGAAGGCGTTGAGCGGCAAGGCGAGTGACGTCGACGGCGATCGAATTGAGCCGTTGTCGTAGTCTGCTGACATGGAGTGGGCAACGCGGTGGGGATGACGTCGAGAGTGGGAACGCGAGGAAAGGAGGGTGAGGTGAAAGGAATGACGATAGTTGGAAGGAAGGATGTGAGTGGGATGAAAGACGAAGGGAAAGTGAACGCGCAGGGGTGGTACAAGTCATGTGGCCAGCGGGCTCACATACAGAAAATCTTACGTACAAAAGCCGTGGCCTAGGCCAGGCCAAGCCGGAGCCAAGCCGGGTTTGACGGCTTTGGCCCGGCCTGGGGTTTTAGAAAGCCAAAGCCGCCTCGGGCCGAGCCAAAGCCGGGGCTTTCAGGCCAAGCCGGGCCGGAAAAACCCTACTCCAATCGAAGTCCAAGTTAGAGAGGAAGTACCAGCTGGTTGCATGACACAAGGCGTGAGGACGAGCTCCACAAGGACGTTATACATACAATTTGACTCCATCGATGAAATGTAGCATTTTAACTACAGTCACTACAATACGAATGAGAGTCAGGTTAGAGTAACTCGAAGGATGGTTGGGCTTACTGAAGTCTTTGGCGGCGATCACTTCAGGCTCAACGTTGTTCATGGCAAGGGCTCTGATCCTATTCGCGAAGAGAAAGTGAAGTAAACCTTGTCCGCAAGGCAAATGGTCTCATATAAGCTCGATGCACGCTCGCTATTCACTGTGAGATAAGGCGTAACAAGTTATGACGAAGATACGATAAGGGAGCGCGAGGGAGTCTCTTAAATGACCCCGGGCCCCCATTCGAAGAAAATCCTCATCAGAGTGCCCTGGCCGCAGCGCCCTGCACAGAAATGGGGATGGCCACTATCACCTGATCATCAGATGGTTCGAAGAAGCCATCACAGAAGGATGAAACCCGTGGAGCAGGAGATGATGAGTTGTAGGGTGTCTACGTAGTTCCGAATTAAGCGACCGGAACGCCGATAACGTGGCCAGCCATGAACTTCCGGAAGGCGAAAGGCGGCGAATCCCAGGAATCAACGAAATACGTGGTTCAAAGTACCCTCTGACGGGGGGAACCACTAACCGTACACGAATTCAACATGACAGTCAAACGATGGAGAAACACTGCCATGAACCCCCCTTGGCCCTTCAGCGTAGTCCGATCACGCTACTGTGGCCAGATGACTCGGAAGTGAAGTGCAAGCTGTGTTGTCCAGAGGCCGCCCATATTGCCACAAATTCCCGAGGATCTTTCGACTGTGAGGTGGGGGATCCGTCTAGCCGTGGAGTGGAATAACGTGCTTAGTACGCGCGATTACGCGCGATTGCTTGTCGTGTTGCTTCTTCCCTCTCGCCCGGTCTTGCCCCCTTTAATTTCTGTGCTTTCGGTTCAGTAACCCTTCGCCACCACGCGACTCGATCGCGCCCTCGCCACCTCGTTCTCGGGTCGATTGTCCTTTCGCGACGTCGTCACGCCCCGGTCTTCTCTCTCGCCGCGTCCGTATGTGATGACTCGGACACATGAGACGCCTCCAGCTTCGACGCCCGGGTTCCGTTCCATCGTTCGATCTCGACTCTCTTTCATCTCTTTCCTTTTCCCCTGCCTGCATGAACCCAAGATCTCACGAGACCCAACGTCTCCAGGCCTGTTCGTTGTGACTTCGGTCCCGGGTCCTGACCCACAAGCTCATACGTGGCCCGTTCAGGCTCACTGCATGACCAAAGTTTGGCTTAACCAGACTGTGCCGAGGGCGCGTGGTTAAGACTTGTGGATGGGCCCGTTATGTATTAGAACAATCTCATAAGGGAACTAATACGGAGTCAAAACTCAGAATCTTTCGCCGGACAATTTTACGGCCGAACCAGGTAACCTTAGTGGGAGGGAAATGAACATCTGAGCCATAATATACGTGGCAGCTCGCCAGGAGGCAGGTACGACAAAATGTGAACGTGAACGTGAACCGTAAAAGAAAGCTTCACGGTTGCATGGAAACAAGAGCAAGATATCAAGCCCCTCCACATTGAGGTAAACCGAGTGTCAACGGCGAATGACAAATCCATAACTCAGCACTGCAATGGTCCAGATGACGCGATTGTCTTAGGAGCGCCTGATGGGTGAATACAATAACAAGCTTATGGTACCAGACAGGAAGGATGGGTCGATGAGGAGGATCTGTATGTCGCCAGGATTGCCATTCGTTGTCACGAATGGTCTTGCCCTTCCACCCAAGCGTGAGTGTCATGAGCAGCATCTACATTTGGGGTAATGAAGCCCAAGCACCAGAGTAATCCACAGAAGTCTCAATAGGCTAAGAGTTACTGCGCCGGTAAGACGATAACTAGACTGGGTCGCAGGGAATGCCATCAGAAATCAACGGCATATCAGGGGGAGCCCGATGACCGGATCATATAGCAGCACATCAGAACGAGCGAGATCGAGTCATGAATACATGCGTACGTTCTTGAATGCGTTCATGATCTGCCAGGATATTGGACACGAAGTGCGGACTCAGGCGAGGACTACATCGAGCAGGTTGTACCAGACCCACTCAAAGGCCGAGTTCATTGCCCAACTTGACAAGCCACGGAACGTATCCTAGACCCTTCGCACCAATCTCTGGCTCCGTGACGGATCGAGGATAGGAGTTGATATGCATGAATACGTTGATAGTTGGTGCATTGTTGACAATGTCAATGAGACAAGCCAACAAAACCGGGCATAGTGGAAGATGTGAGTGTTTCAGGAGCCCGGCGACTCCCGAGCCACAAACTATGCCAAACTGCCATCATAATCATGAAACATGAAATGCGCTACAATGCAGAATGAACTAGGTGGGGTCCATCTCACGGACGTGCCTGGTTGCCAACATCATCGGCATTCTCCGGCTTGTGAGACATAACATGCATGACATAGCACAACATCCAGTGGACAACACATGAGACTCGGAGTGCGATGCTAAAGAATTGAGTATCCTTCCACCGTCATAAAAGTAAATGTATAACAATGACCTGCAGCGACTACAAGGTTATTTATAGATGTATCAAAGTTAAAACGTTAAATGTCCCGCTGTGCATCTGAATCATGAATCATGAACATAATGAGGCAAGTATACAAACTCCAGAGGTGGTGGCTGCATCCCATATCGTCCTTCTAGTCCGCTCATGTTTAGCGAAGCCTTAGCCAGGGATGTCATAGACCGTTGTTGACTTCCCAGCGAGTTCGGCTTCAAATTCTGAGTTGGCGTACTTGTCGATGCCAGACGGATCTGACGCATTCTGCGTACCCGTGGCAAAGTCCCCCATCGTCACGAGAGACACAACGCCATGTGCTTGATCCACCGCCCCTGACGTTCTCTTTCGTTCAGAAGTATGCGACTGTGAAGTATGCGATATTGACTGCAGGCCGCATTTCATTCAGTACGAAGGTGCATTGTAGAAGAAGTCAACGCGCACCTGCGAAGGCAACCCCATCTCGAGTTGGCTTCGATCGGCCATGCGGGTACGGAGTCGCGTGCGCGATAGGAGCCCATCATAAATCATCTGGATGTCCTTCCTATGAACACGGGCCATCTTGCATGAAGGCAAAAATCACCCACGTGGGTATATATCAAACCGGAGGTGCCATCAAAGATAGAGTAGGCAGTGTTATGTGGCAACAAAGTAAATGTGCCCAGTGTTATCATGGACCAAATCGTAGCAAAAAGCCCGATTTGAATGACGTTGCGAACAAGATGGTGCACAATAGAGTCTGATCTCTTGAGTCCACTCCGAGATGCCAGTAGCGACCGCGAGAGGAAGACTGCACAGAGGGGATAATCAGTCCCACAATGGACGGGATTCTAATAAACTATGTACGCATGATGAGACATTCGGTGACGGCTTGCGTCACGTGCCAGGTAATGGATACCGCGCGTTCTGGGTAAGTGAGACCTCCTAGAACGCTTCAACGGACATCAGTAGCAAGTTGGGTAATTAATAGGACATCATCCTCACGACTTATTATGCCATGTTGTCACGAGGGAGACGACTCCAATGACAAATGCTGTTAAGGAGAATGCCAAGACCAATCCACTCTGCAGGCGACTTTGGGTCAGTGTATGAATACTGGGGAATGGAAGGACGCAGGTTGATCAGGTTGGAATCCGCCATCGAATAAAGTAATCGCTGACCGGACCGCCAGGAAAGTATTCGCCATCATGATCAGGACCACTTGACATAAAGAGTTGGCTAGCCCCGGCCATGTCACCGCTAGGGAGGAGGGATGAGCAGCTATACGCGCTCGGAGCATGAAACAAACATTTCGGGTTAATTATCAGGTTGTAATTGAAGATACTACGAGTAGAGTTGATGGACCTTGTCTTGTGGACAACGAAGGACTTACTAGACATTCCAAGCCAACATCCAATCCCTAGCCCCCAAACTGGTCAATCGAGTAGTTCGGAGTCGAGGATAAAAGCATACATGATGGCTTGCAAAACAACGACAAGAAACTGCACAATGACAAAGGCCCTAGAAATTGTTAGTCACTCATGAATATAAGGTAAGATTCGTGCTCACTTGACATAGACTGGGTCCTCGAAACCTGCCAACGTTTACTCGTCTGGGGTCATTTTCGATCGACAGGGATACTCACGGCTGTTCCAATATTGATACAGTTGCTGGGTGACGACCCCAAAGAAATACGCATTAACTGCTCTGCGTTTCAGTTGTGTTACATTGCTCAGAACGCTATACACCTACGAAGGATCGCTATTAAGAGCAAGCCTGCTCAGCAGATGGACGTTATCCCGACAACGAAGAAAAGAAAAGTGCAGAGAGCTTGCCCAAAGATTGCGCTGGGTCGAAGGGAAGACTTGTCATGGCAGTGGAAGGGGCAAGGGAGGAGGGATGACAGCTCCGAAACTCAGGACTGGGCTTCAGCAGCCTCACCGTATATATGTTCCTATGATCGACGCCGCTTTAGGAGGGCGAGGGCGAAAACTTCAAATCACGGCAAGTGTGGATTTGAAATAGCTTAAACCCATGTAAAATGGTGAGAGCCGCCACGCGCGCCTCGAGACAATGCGATCGTGTCGGACACAGCCGGGAACGAGGAACGAGCGAGATTTGGGCCAGTGACGGCTTGTTCACGGTTGATTGACGTTGCTTGTTTCGCTGCACTCAATCCCGAAAAAAATACGCTCCCAGACATGTTGTTTGTGAACTTGATTCCCGTGTTTGAATCGATCCCCAACCCTGAAGTGTGGAATAAGCATACATGTGTGCTCCTGTAATTGTTGTGATGGCCAACCAAGTAACGGTTTATGTCACAATTTAGCGCTCCAATATCCCCTTACCCCATGTACTGTAGCGTGGCCCGAACCTCGCGTTTCGCTGCCAAATAGCCGGCAACTATTGGAGATTTTGCAGCGACATTCAGGCAGGCAGGGTTGGACTTCCCAATCATGAACGGGACCAGGCCCCGCTCTCATGAATTGCTTCCGTGCCAGGAACTGAAGAAAAGTATGGTCACAGAGAAGCGCTGCGCAGCGAGACCCTCGAAAATGGGATAAATATATAACACGCACCCTAAATCGATGTGGACAACTGCTCTATATACCCAAAATCGGTTGGATTGTCACTTTGGAAAGTGTCAACCACCTGATACTTAACGACGTAACGTCGTGTGGCGTAATGGCGGCCAAAATGCGTACCGGACTGCGGGGAGGATCGCCGCCCGTTTGATAAATGGAACAAGTCGAGGCGCCAAATTAAAAGGAGTACTTGCAAAGATGTGTGTACACGCGCATCGTGCGAGTGCTGCTAGAAATAGTAACGATAACGACCCCAATCATGGTTCAGAGCGGGAGAAACTGACCGCACCTTTCCGGGGGGGCCGAATATGAGAAGGCCGAGGTTCGGATTATGAGGGGTAAACCTTCCTTGCTCGAGCCCGTCTATACCTTCTGAAGAACTCGTGCCGGCATCTTTTATCAAATGGTATCGATCTCCTGACTAATCTAGCCCAAAAAGAGTAGAACCCCACGGTCCCCACCGAACGCTGCTTTTTGTGGATCATCTACAAAAACCCCGCCTGACTATTGCTTACCGAGTGTTTCACCATGGGTACTAGTGTTTCACCACCACACTGATAACACTTTCTAAGCCCCAAAACATCTCTGATCTTCTTCAAATTGATGATCTGAGAGGTTATAAGTATTAGGAACATTCCTATGATTTTTTCCTGATTTGTGATTGAGGTTGAGGTCAGCAGAAGCTACATTATGAGGAGTGAATCACATATTTTTAACATTGAGACACAAGGAGTGAACTGATCCTTCCCATTTTTTTTCTCATATCAGCAACATATATTTCCTATGGTTTGTGAGTGATTGTACCATGATCATAGACCAGTTTGTGGTTTTCTGACCCACTGCAACACTTCACCAACATAATTTAAGCACCAACAAGTGTGCTATTTTGGGCAAATTTGATCAATGTTGAAACAAAAGTTGGTGAATGGGGAGGCAGTGTCAGCAAAGGTGTTAAGGCTCCAAAGTGCCTTAAATAAGATCAATGGTCATGTCTTTAAACATGTCCTACCAATGCAGATATACTTGAGTCAAGCAAGCAATACTCATGGAGGGGAAGGAGTGTTAGATCCTTCTGGAGTATGGCAACAAGATGAGAGGGGCTCTGCAGATGGGGTAGGAGTCAACTGTTTGGGATTGGCAAACTAAGTTGAGCTTAAGGCTCAACTGCTACGAACTGGGGACTTTATATAGCCCTCAGGGATAAGGTTTGTGCTCCTGTAGTACTGGTCAGTGCTATGGAAGCAAAGGTGGCTCGTAGAAGCAATAATTGCTTCTGTGTAAATGATCTCAGTGCTGGAAGCATTAAATGCTTCCCTAGTAGCAATCTTGGTGTCATAAGTACTTTCCCAATCAGGGAAATGATGTACATGGCAGTACAGGAACATCTGGGACAGAAGCAATGCTACCCATTGCTTCTTCAATACATCTTCAAAATGATACAATCAATGTGTTCTGAATGTGATATCAAGAACATAAACAATCAAGATCCAATGCATGCATGATGGAAACAGTGCAGTCCATAGTTCAGGTGTTCCAGCATCTTCCAGACCCCAAACCACTTGGTAACATCACCCCTCCTTCAGATTGATGGCTCCACACACCAACAATTCTAGAATTGAGTGGTGGGGTCAATGCTATCATCATCAAGAGGAGGAGGTGACAAGGTGAAGGTGTATTGGCCTTCTTCTGCTGCCTTATAGGCAGCCAATGCTGAGGCTACTATCACCTCCGACTCCTCAGCGATGGCTGAAGGAGACATAATCTGTGGGAGTCTATCAGAGTCCCTGGGTAACCTCCTGACTGGAGGTGTGTTGGAGTGGAGAGGGGTCATATGAAAAGCTCTTGAATGGTCATGGACCCTTCTCCTTTTGCTACGTGCAGGAGGTGTGGGTTAGCAGTGTCCTCCCTCTCTTGGTCAGACTTTCTCTTCTTGCTTGGGTGTGCCAGTTCCCATCCTCAGTGAAAAGGGCATGATCTAATGGGTGTATAGGAATGATAATAGGGAGGCACCAGGCAATGTGAGGCAGCATCAGCTGCCAGCTGGTCATGGCAATACTGGTGGGGCAGTGGACAGTACTTATTGAAATGTCCTACCTTGCCACAGTACTTGCATCAGTTCCTCTTCCTCCTTCCTTCTATCATGTTCAGTTGCTGGGGTTCTGGAATGAACTCAGCTGTCACAGTGGATGCTTCTCCACTGCTGCTATAGGAGTGGTAGTAGATGGAGCTCTGGGGGGGAAGGATTTGGTGACACCTCTGATCCTACCCCTCCTTGAAGGTGCATGCTCAATATGGTTTGAAGGACATCAATCTCCTCCTCTGAATACCCTTGCATGGTCATTGGTGCAGGGCTGGCTGGTACTGGTTCTGGGGTAGGGGTGTTATACCCCTGGGTGATGTCTGCCAAAGGCAGCTGAGGGACAAAGACAGGAAGAGGGGGGATAGGCTGTCCAGCCTGGTAGTTGGTGAGGAGTTCTTCAGCCCATACACCTGGAGGGGTTTCTCCCTGGCTACAGCCTGCTTCAATGAACTCCCAGCAACATGATCATACTTTGGCTGCTGCCATCCTCTCCTTGGCTTTGGCCCTGCCTCTCTCTACTCCTCACTTCTCCACCAGGTATTTACCTAGCTTGTAGTGCAGTTGTTTCTCCTCTTCTTTGAGCACCTTGTAGTTAGCTCCAACATTTCTTGTTGGGTGTAAAGGTGGTCTAGATGGTAGAGCTCTGCCTGCAGTTCATATTCACCTAGCAGGTAAGGGTCTGTCTCCAGTGCCCTTCAAACTGTTTCTTGGTGTTGAAGCAGTCTAAATCATGTTCATCTTGGCCATAGTTATAGAGGTTGTAGCAAGGGGTGGCCTGGAGGATCTTGCCATAGTCTCCATGGCCTTCTTAATTCTTCCCCCTTACCCTCGGCTCTCCCAAGGCACATGTCATAGGC
>JAGFNK010000492.1:0-38687 GCA_025769875.1 Russula earlei
TTGGCAGACATCGCTCAGGGGTATGATACGTCTACCCCAGAACCAGTACCAGCCAGCCCTGCACCTACGACAGTGCAAGGGAATTCAGAGGAGGAGGTCAATGTCCTCCAAACCATGTCCAGTATGTGCCTTCAAGGAGGGGCAGGATTGGAAGCATCACCAAACCCTTCCCCCCAGAGCTCCATCTACTACCACACCTATAGCAGCAGTGGAGAAGCATCTACTGCGACAGCTGAGTTCATTCCAAGCCTCAGCAGCTGAACATGATAGAAGGGAGGAGGAAGAGGAACCGATGCAAGTATTGTGGGCGAGGTAGGACACTTCAATAAGTACTGTCCATTGCCCCACCAGTATTGCCATGACCAATTGGCAGCAGATGCTGCCTCACATTGCCTAGTGCCTCCCTATCATCGCTCCTATGCACCTATCAGATCATGCCCTTTTCACTGAGGATGGGAACTGGCACACCCGAACGGGAAGAGGAAGTCTGACCAGGAGAGGGAGGACATTGCTAACCCCGCACATCCTGCAGGTAGCGAAAGGAGAAGGGTCCAGGACCTTTCAAGGACCTTTCACTACGACTCCTCTCCACTCTGACACACCTCCAGTCAGGAGGTTACCCAGGGACTCTGACAGACTCCCACAGATCATGTCTCCTTCAGCCGTTGCTGAGGAGTCAGAGGCGATAGTGGCCTCAGCATTGGTTGCCTATGAGGCAGCAGAAGAAGGCCGATACACCTTCACCGTGTCACCTCCTCCTCATGATGATGATGGTGTTGACCCCACCACTCGATTTTAGAATTGTCGGTGTGTGGGACCACCAATCTGAAGGAGGGGTAATGTTACCGAGTGGTTTGGGGTCCAGAAGATGCCGGAACACCTGAACTATGGACTGCACTGTTTGCATCATGTGTGCGTCAGATCTTGATCGTTTATGTTTGTTGATATCGCGTTCGGAATGTGTTGATTGTATCTTTCTGAAGATGTGTTGAAGAAGCAATGAGTAGCATTGCTTCTGTCCCAGATGTTCCTGTACCACCATGTACGTTGCTTCCTTGATTAGGAAAGTACTTATGACACCGAGATTGCTACTAGGGAAGCACTTAATGCTTCCAACACTGAGATCGTTTACATAGAAGCAACCTCGCTTCTATGAGACGCATTTTGCTTCTATAGCACCAACCAGTACTACAGTAGCACAAACCTTATCCCTGTAGGGCTATATAAAGCCCCCAGTTGTAACAGTTGAGCCCTAAGCTTGACTTAGTTTGCCAATCCCAAACAGTTGACTCCTACCCCATCTGCAGAGCCCCTCTCATCTTGATTACCACTGCTTTGGGCAGTCTGATGTAATCACAGCCCAGTCGCATTAATGTGTCGGCTCCCACGGACCGGGCGCTCTCAGCTCACGTGTTGGATCAGCCCAGACCAGCTCAGCTCAGATGCTGCAGCCTGTGTATGTTACAATGATAAGTTGATTGATGACAATCGGTAGCTACTAACAACTGATCCTTTATATTACAAGTTGGTAGTTATGATTACTTTGCTTAGAGACGCTTTTGTGTATTTAAGAGGCACTCAATTAGCTAGATCGCTTCAGTTTTGTCTTACACAAACTGAAGTGGTACTTACTGTTTCCTATCTTATCTATCGCATCTAATCACGTGTTGTAGATATCTTTTGATAGGTATTACTAATTTATAGTTTTGTCTTACACAAACTGAAATATATTTTGATAGATCTTAAGGATCTTATCGCTGTTATCATAACCTGCGCCCATCTGCTTCAACATGCCATACTCTAGAAGGACCTAATACTCCTTCCCCTCCACGAGTATTGCTTGCTTGACTCAAGCATATCTGCATTGGTAGGACGCATTCATAGACGCAACCATTGATCTTATTTAAGGCACTTTGGAGCCTTAACACATATCATTTGGGCATTAACTTGCATGTTCCTTGTGTTTTGAGGTTTTTGCTTCTAGCCAGACAAGGGTTTCTTCTTTCATTTCTAGGGTGTCAGGTCTTGAGGGTTGTTGTTTGCATTCTAGAAGCTGTTGTCCATCTAGTCTAATTTTTCCCAGTTGTTTGAGGTGATTGATGGAAGAGGGTATGTTGTTGTCCTCAAGGTTGATATTGATTTGGGGTTTAAATCCCATGAGGAGTTTGTGCAGTGATTGTCATGATACCTCATGTTTCCATGAGTTGTGTGCATATTTGGCAATTGGAAGCATTTTTGCACAGCAATGAGGGTGAGTTGTGGTCCAAGGTCTTAGATATTGTTCTAACCATGCATTCATTCATTCTATTTGTCTGTCGGTTTGAGGGTGGAACACAGTAGACATGTTTTGTTTGATGCCCAAGTTTTTACATAAAGCTTTTGAGAAGTTTGATGTGAATTGAGGGTCTCTGTTGGATATGATTCTTTTGGGAATGTCAAACCAAGGCACAAGGTGTTTCAAGTACTCATGTGCAACACCTGTTCCATTGATTGTTTTGTTGCATGGAACGAATTTCATCACTTTGGAACATTCTTGATCGACAATAGTGAGGATGCTGTTGAACCCATCTGATTTGGGTAAGTCTGTGATAAGGTCCATTGATACATATTGGAAGGGGCCTTGTTCAACATGTGTGTTGAGTGGGAAGGTCATGGCCTTCTTTCTGGGTATATTGGTTTTGGGCTCTTGACACTTGGTGCAACCTTTGACATATTGTTCCATGAATTGACATAGTCTAGGCCCTTCATAATGTTGTTTGACCAGGTTCCAGGTGTTGGCTATCCCAGGGTGTCCTGCAGAGGGGGCATCATGGAATTGTCTGATAATTTCTTGTTGTTTGTCAAGTTTGTCTGGTAGGTAGGTTTTTTGTTCTTCTACCCCCTTGTTAAGGTCTTTGCAGTGAGAAAGTGTGTCAGCAATTGTATGGGTACATCAGGAAAAACCGGTCCAGTTGGTAGACACCGCTTAATTCTGTAGACACCATAGACACCATAGCACAACAACATACTATGTAGTGCTCTATAGCATCATAGTAAGTCTATATTGCTCAATGTAGTTCCAGTAGTTTATGACTATATTTATGTAGGCACAGTAGATGAAACCAAGTCTACATATCACTATGTAGGATGACTGAAATTATGGTTGTCTATGGAGATGATCAGTTTACTACATTGCACTATGGAGACAATCAGTTTATTACATTGCACTATGGAGACAATTGTTCATTACATTGCTCTATGGAGACTATTGGTTATTATATTGCACTATTGAGCCTTACTGATGGTGGCCATGCTACACTGCATATTGTCCTCTCCTCTCCTCCCCAACCCACTCTCCCCTTTCCCATCCTCCCCCTCTCCTTCTCCCCTGATGACACTGTTTTTCTTTCTCGCCTCTCCTCTCCTGATGGGAGGCGGCCGCGTGCGCAAGTCGGTCGAAGTGGGGGTAAAAGGGTTTCTTGCTTGCTTTCTTTCTTTCTTTCTATTTCCTTCCTTTCTTGCCTTCGTCCTAGAGACAAAGGCTGGTTTTTATGTACATTGGGACAGGAGCTAGACTAAATGGTATCCTAGAATGAGGGTAGCTAAAGAGAGGTAAATGTATTCTGAGATAAATGGGTATGGAGGCATGTGATCGCAACGTTGAGGCGACAGGTGTAACGAAGCTAGGCTTTGGAAGGGTATAGTAAAGGGGGCTGTAGCAACGAGTGGGCACTAGTCGGCGTGGCTGAAATGCCGTGAAGGAGTGGTCGGCCAGGTCTCGAGCATTGGGGACTTCTGCCTGATGAGGCAGTGGCGGGCGTGCGGGCAAGCATGCGTGCATGTGGGGGTGAGCATGGGGTATGCGTATGGGTGCGCGTAGGTGGTAATGACGTCGGAGGTGGAGGAGCGAGTGTGTGCATCAGAGGCGAGAGGCAGAGGGCATGGTGTGCTTGCGTGTGTGACATGGTGGAGAGAGGGAGTTGTGGGGTGCGCATGTTGGGCGTTCAGCTGTTGACTTGTTGACTTGTCTCTTGCAGGTGGGTGTGGGTGATGCTTGGTCAGTGTTGGTCAGTCCGCCGTGATCCACGTCCAAGCCTGCAACTGTCAAGACTCACTGTTGAACTATCCAGTTCAAGAGCGAGGGATAAGCTCGGAGACGAGTCGATAGACGTCCAAGACTGCGTGGGCAAGAAGTAGAGTCCAGAGTAGTAACAGATACCAGAGAGGTATTGTCACTGTGAGAGTTGAGCAATCACGCAGGGAAGAGGCCAGGATAGTCACAAGGGGACGGTCCTTAAAGGAGTATCCCAGGGATGGAGAGTGCCGTAAACAAATGGACAGTCTGAGGACTGTCCGCTACTTTATTGAGCGCTTATATACTACAAGAGAACTGCTAAATAGGGAACAAGTCATAACCTTGTTATCAAGCACAATAGAGTGATGAGTAAGAAGTCGGAGGACGCTTACTGAGCATGCTTGGTCATGCTCAGTAAGCTGCTGAGTAAGAAGACTCTTCTTGATGAGTAAGAGCTTCCATTGTCCACATGTTTACTACTTTAGTGCACGTGTAAGCACCTGATTCATTTCTTGTTAGTTAGTTTAGGGCCGGTCATTTGAGGACTTGTAGTTTGGTTAGGGAATAGTGTCATCTTATAAGGCCCTTATATAGTTCTATTAGGGTCCTTAGAGTCGACCTTAATACTTCTATTAAGGTCCTTAGAGTCGACCCTAATACTTCTATTAAGGTCCTTAGTATTGCCTTATAGTCGTTCTATAGTTATTAGAGTTGGTCTAATAACGCGTTGTAGGGCCTTTGATACCAGGTTAGTGCCTATTGTAGAGCTCCTAGGGTCGTTCCAAAGGGTCCTTAGGAAGGCCCTAATACTGTCTTTTGTTGCTAGAAGGGTTGCCTTTAAGTGGGGCTTGCTGTATGTCGATTGTGCCAAGAATCGCTCGCGCAACAATGCGCGCGCGATATTGTGGACACCTCTACTCACCCCTTTTGCTCGTGTGAACAGGGTGACACCATGGAGACCAAGTTTCCTCCTATAAGGAAGGGTCCTTCAAGGGCCCTCTCCGGAGAACGGTTCATGACAGCAACTCACCTTACGGTGCAAAGGAGAGGAGAGGGGAGAGAGCACATGGGGAACATGCAAGTGAGAGTGGTCATGCGTGAAAAATTAAAAATGCTGCTTGCTTGTCTATGTGAGTATGCAATGGGATGTTGACATATGTGATGGCAAGGCACAAGGTAAAAAAGGCCAACATGTGCAACTCATCGACTTCAACCCTTTTTTGACAACGGCCTCTTTGTTTTTACTAATCATGTTCATTTTCTTTTGCCTTCATTCTTCCCCTCTTTCCCCTCTCCTGCCCACTCTTCCTTCCCCATGGTCCCAGTTCAAGACTCCCAAGCTGCCAGTTTCATCAAGTTTTCACCGGCTATGACCCAAGTCATTCGAGTTTTCGAGTTTTCCCATGCCATGTTGTTTCCACGGGTGCGTTTTTTTGTTTCGTTTTCATGCACTCTCTCATCATCTCCCCTCTCCTTCCTACTAAACAGCCTCTTGTTGGTCTTCAAGCTGCCTTCTCACTCCCTTCTTCTGTGTCACTGCAGTGGTGACAATGGGGACGACAACGACATATGAGAGGACTTGTATTTAAGTGAAAGAAAACAAAATGCACACAAACAACTTAACTAAAATTGCGCGTGGGGAAAAACACACGTTGCTTGAAGGTAAAGTACGCTTGAACCAAAAGCGAGCTCCCACATGCAGGAAATGGTATTTCAGGGGATGGGCACATCACAGAAAACGAAAGTGCGACCCTCTCCCTAGGTCTCACCAATGTGTGTTTCGGGTTTCCTTTTACTTGCACAATCTCACTGTCACAGTGACAAGTACAACCATGCTCGGCATCTTCAATGAGTGTCTTACGCATTCTGTGCGTTACCCTTCCCCCCCTTTTTTTTCACTTTTCGTTTTTTTGTCACTCCCCTCTGCTTTCCTTTGCACAGGCTTCACATGGCTTCAAAACGTTGAACACACGTTCATGTCTCGACTCACCTGTACCCTGGTGCCGTCTTCTGCATCATCCTTGATGCCTCCTCTTACCATGACAAAGCCACCGACACCACTGTCCAAGTCCAAGAAATGAGAGAAGGTGGCCCTCGCTCCTGGGCACAGGCCGATGAACAGTGAACAGGTGCGTTATTCCTTTTCGTTTTTGTGCACTCTCTCATACTCTCCGGCCTTTCGTCAAGTGCTCAGGGGGAGAAATGGACATATGGAGTGACGACGAGATGCTGCTTAGAACGCATACGCAAATGATGACGACGGCTACAGGTGCAGTCCCAAGAAGTGCCACACGTGAGAGCCGGAACAGTGCTGTGGAGGTGAGTATCCGACTGTAGTTCAAAAATATTAGTTAGCGTTGATATGTGAAATATATTGTTTCCTGACATTTGTGTGAATTTAAGTGCCTGAGTTGTTTATCATAACAATGTTGCAATCAGTAGAACATAAGCATGTGGTTGGCTACATAGGTATGGTTGATGATGGGAAGAAATGTATATTTATGTTGTTGATATAACATTGTATGAGTTATGTAGCATTGGTAGAAGAAATGTAGTCAATGGTGCTCTATATAACCCTGGTGGCGGCTATATAGAGTTTGGTGGTTGCTATGTAGGCATGAAACCTCGATGGTTGTAAAGTTGCTACAGATGCTATGGTAGCTATATAGCGCTACATAGCATTTTTGTTTTTTCCTGATGTATGTCCTGGGACATGTTCCATGGTGATATGAAAATCTTGCATGTATTGCATCCATCTGGCTTGTCATCCTGTTAACTTTTGTGGTTCTTTAAAATAGGTGAGATTTTTATGGTCTGTTCTTATTCTGACTGGTTTGTCAGCTCCTAAAAAGAATGGTCATCCATTTTTTAGTCCAAGATTACTGCTGCTAATTCTTTGTCATGTGCATCATAGTTTCTTTCTGCATCTAGTAGTGTTTGGGAATAGTATGCTATTGGATGTAGACCATCTTTGTACTCTTGAGATATGACTGCTCCTATGGCAAATCTGGATGTGTCAGTATCCAGGATGAACTGTCTTGTCCAATCTGGTGTACAGAGTACTGGGTATGATGTACATGTTTCTTTTAGGGGTTGGAAAGCCTGTTCTTCTTTGGTTGTCCATTCCCGTTGTTTATTCTTTTTCATCAGATTATTTAGTGGTCTGCCTTTTAGGGAGAAGTTTGGTATGAAGTTGTGGTAAAACTTACAAAATCTTAGGAAGCTTCTGACTTCTTTTAATGTTGTCAGGGTTGGCCAGTCACTGATTCCTTTGACTTTAACAGGGTCCATGGTTATTCTTCCTTCTCCAATGATTACTCTGAGGTATTCAACCTTTTCTTTGTGGAATTGGCACATTTCCAGTTTGAGATAAAGGTCATGTTGTTTTAGTTTGGAGAGGATGTGGTTAACTTTCTGTGTATGTTCCATTTCATCATTTTCCATTGCAATGATAATGTTGTCCATGTAGATCTTGAGCCATCCTTGAGCCAGTTCTTCTTGAAAGATGTTGTCCATCATACTTTGGAAGGTAGCTGGTGAATTGTCTGTCCAAAGAACATTATGGTTGGTTCAAATAGTCTGTCGCTTGTTTTGAAGGCTGCTTTCCACTCATCTCCTTCTTTAATTTGAATGTTGTTGTAGCCCCATCTGACATCAAATTTGGTGAAGAGTTTCTTTCCTGCTAAGGCATGGATAAGTTCTGAAATTAGTGGTAGTGGGTAGACATTAGGCATAGTCCCTTTGTTAAGGCTTCCGTGGTCCTGTACCGGTCAGAATTTACTGTCTTTCTTTTTTATGAGAAAGAATCCACTGGTGTAAGGTGAGTACCTTCTTATGTCACCAACTGGGGGCGGTGTTGCTGACAAATCGTTTCACACACGAGACGTGCACACTGAGTTAAGTGAGATGACCAGTTCTCATGAGATTTGGGGATCTCGGTGACAACACAGTGAAGGCTAGTGTGTACCGCAGAGAGGAGATATGATAATTAAGTCTTCGCATTTGAAGACTTAACAGAATGAGAGAGTTTTTGAGACAATTGCTTGATTCCCTGCATGTCAAGACACATACTGCTGATCACTAAGGACTCAGGAGCAAGTGGGCAAGGGTCGGAACAGATGATACACAGCGAAGGCGGCGTTGAACAAGAGGACGAGCCAAATGACGAGGAGGTACCAGATGGGGACTGGTAGGTGTTGCAAGAGACAAAGGCGAAGGCTGGAGGCCAGTGTAGCAAGGGGACTTTAAACAAGGCGGTTGTTGAAGAGTACCTTGGGAGCGAGGGGAATCTTTAGACTGAGTGGTCACAGGGGAGTACCCAGGAAGATGAGAGTATCACAAATGGACAGTCTGATGACTGCCATGCTTCATTGGGGCTTATATACAGTGTACAGGGTTGCTTACAAAGAACTGGGACTATTCTAGACTCTTTGGTACCATCCAATAGGACTACAGAGGCATAAACTTGCTTGTGTCAAGTTTCAGGCTTACTGAGCACATTACTGATCATTGTGGAGCGATGACATCATTATGATGTCACTGTGGAGCGCTTAGTGAGCCTATGAGGTCACTGTGGAGTCGCTCAGTCAGCCATGATGTCATTGGAGCCTTGATGATGTCAGATGATTTACGCAATAGTTTCTAAGAGTTTGTGCCGCTGTTTCAGGTCTTTGGTGGCTGGGTGGCCATGTGGCTGCCACGCGATGATTACCCGATTAGGAAACGGGTGCCTGGTCGTGTTATAGTGCCTTTGCAATAGCGATATCTTGTACCGCAGGAGGGATAGCCCAGAAAATGGAAGGGAGTCGGCAATGCAAAGTGAGAGAGGTCCCTCTTGAGTGAAATAGGACAATCTATGGCCAGGACCTGGCCTTGGTTCGTAACACTGCAAGCCTATAGTTCCGAAGCTGAATCCAGTGATATTTCACAAGAGAACAAGCTTAGGGCTTGTTCTCTTCTTACTGACAGGTTTATATAGACAGATACTACTATATCAAATAGCAGACATGAGGTAGAGACGAGGCGATTGTACTGGAACACACTGGAAGGTAGTGGTACATGCGAGGCTGAGTGAGTCATAAAACATGTGGGAAATGTGAGGCTTGTCCAGTTGCTGGTCCGGTCTGAGGCACCGGTACTTGTGACATCACCCCCTTGTTGATGTCTTAGCTGCTATAAGGGATAATGGAAGATCTGCAGTGATGAAGGTGATAGTGAGTTTGGTCTCTAGGGACCCGACAAACTTTGTGAGCTTTGCAGCGATGATGGGGGGTTCTACAGCATTCGGCGAGGTGTCCCTGACGATTGCAGAGGATGCATATGGCTATCTTGGGACACTCGAAGGTACAGTGACCCAAAAAACCGTTCAAATGTTTTGTACATTTTCATTGTATTGACCATATCTAGAGAACCACTGCAGCTAATAATATGTAACTAGGTTTGTTTTCAAGCTCTACATCATAGCTTTGTAATGGAATACTTTATACAGCATAAGCATAATTATGTAGGAATATATAAGGTATGTTTGCTGGTGTACCCATTTGAACAGTTTTTTGGCCTTGGTAAGTGAATTCATTATTTCTCAGATTAAGATTCATATTCTTTCCCCAGAGGGCTAAAATCGAACATGGAGGTCATGTGACCTATAATAAACTCAAACCATGTGCAAATAAGCCAAAACAGCTGCTTCTTCTTCACCAACAACATCATGAAGTCTCTTCTTCCTCATGAAGTCAACTACATCATCTCCCTTCTCCAGGCCAACCATTCAGTTCGTAACATTGCCAAGGCAGCACACAGAAGCATTGGTTCAATCACCAACATTCACCAGAAATACCTTCCTGACCTTCCAAAGTCCTCTGGAGGTCATCCTTCCAAGCTCTCTAACCTTGACATCCGCTTTGCCACACACCTTCTTAGCTCTGGAGAAGCAGATACTGCTCCTCAGGTTGCTAGAAGGTTGGAGGTCATCAAAGAGTCCACTATCTCCAATCAGACCATTCGAAACTACCTTAACAAGGCAGGCTTGAAGGCAGTTACAAAGAAGAAGAGGCCTTACCTTAAACCAAGTCACTATAGGGCCAGAAAGGACTTTGCAGAAAAGTACCTATACTGGACTGTGGAGGACTGGAAGAGGGTAATTTGGTCAGATGAGACCAAAATCAATTGTATGGGCTCAGATGGCAAGAAATGGGCTTGGAAAAAAAGAGGAGAGCACCTTTCTGAACGCCTTGTTCAGCCAACAGTCAAACATGGAGGAGGTTCCTTGATGTTGTGGGGCTGCATGTCTTGGGAAGGAGTTGGGCATGCAGCAAAGATTGATGGAAAGATGGATGCTGAACTTTATTGGAGGATGAACTACTTGCATCTATCAAGTATTTCAAGAAGAAATGCAAAGATACCCTCTTTCAACAGGACAATGCCTCTATCCACAAGAGCAGGCTTGCCACATCTTGGTTCCAAGACCACAGAATTCAGGTCATGGACTGGCCAGCTCAATCCCCAGACCTCAATCCTATTGAGCATCTTTGGGCTCATCTCAAAAAGAAGCTTGCAGCTTATCCAACACCCCCTAAGGGAATCAATGAACTTTGGGAGCGCACACAGCTGGAATGGGAGGCCATTGATCAAACTGTTGTGCAGAATTTGATAGAAAGTATGCCTAGGAGGGTGGAAGAGGTGTTCAAAGCAAATGGAGGATACACAAACTACTAATTTTTGGCATATACCCTATTTAGATACCAAGGCAAAAAAACTGTTCAAATGGATACACTGGAAGAAATACCTTATATCTTCTTACATAATTATGTTCATAGTATATATAGTATTTCATTACAAAGCTATGATGTAGAGCTTTAAAACAAGCCCACTAACATGTTATCAGCTGCAGTGGTTCTCTAGATATGGTTAATACAATGAAAATGTACAAAACATTTGAATGGTTTTTTGGGTCACTGTATCATGTCCTCTGTCGTTGCACCAAGTGCATTTGTCAGCTAGTTGTGGATGGAACTGATACCATGGATTAAAGATAGCTTCTTTTGCCTCTTTATGTTCTTTGTCAGTGAGGTGAGGTATGGATTGAAAGAGGACTCAAGGTTCGAGGCATGCTTTGGCATTGGCTCAGGTGAGTTTTACTTCTGAGTGTTGTACCTCCCAGACCATGTTGTGGTACCATTCCCAGGCAGCTGCCAGTTGGTTTGCCATCAAGTGCATCTTCCTTATGGCAAACCTATACCTGTGAAGTTTGGCTTCTAGAGATAGGTCCTCTTTGAACCTAATGGCTTTGTCTATGGCTTTACTGTGTTGTAGTCCGCTTTGGAGGAGGAATGCATCTTTCCTTGTGAGAAGGGGGTGTGGGTATGGGTCAGCCTTGGCTCTAATGGCTATCCTGTGAGTGGGACAACTGGGACCATAGGTGGCCATCACAATGGGGAAACCATGGACTAGGTCAGGCATGACAAATCAGGGTGGGATGGTGTCGTCCTTGTTCCCCGGATGAGGGATGAGAATATTGAGCCCTAGGTCTCCTTCTTCCCAGCCTTCTCCCAGCTCTTCTAGTTCTGTGGGTTGGTTGGTGGGTGTGTTACTGGGAGGAGTGACATAGGCAGGAGGAGGTGTTACTTCTCTTGGTTGTGGCTGATAGTTAGCGTTGAGGAGTGTGATGTGATTGGTGCGAGGAGGAACGGGAAGTGGATCAGGGGAAGGGGAGTGGACATGGTATGATGGGCTGCGAGATCTAAGCGGACTGGTCATCCCAAGAGTTGGGGATCTGTTACCAAAGGCATGGAGTATGGTTGACAGGGAGTCATCATTCCAGAGTTCATGTGCTTGGACTACCATGGCAGCATGTTGGGCTGCACGTCTTACTATGAGCCTGATGTTAGCGTTAGCGGCAGCCAAGGGGGATGGTTCTCTGGAGGGTGGTAGTGGTATGAGAGTGGGAGAAGAGGGTTGGGATGGGACCAGAGTGGTGGATGTGGGGGCAGGAGAGTTGGGGGTGGAAGACATATCATTGTTTGTGTATGAGGGAGGAAAGTGGTAGCAACTTAGTGGTGGTTTGAGAGACTTTTTATACATTTGGTCATCCAGCCGTGGTGGAATAGTATTCTTTAAGGAGTTTAGGGGCATTGAGGTCATGGTGATTGACCCAAGAATCATCTGATGAGGGGTAGCCTTCCCAATGTATGAGGTATTGAAGTTTACATGTTCATCCGAATCTTCTAGAGTCTAGAATTGCTTTGATTTCGTATTCTTCTTCGTTTTTGATGATTGGAGGGGGGCAAGTAAATGGCATGCCATATTCCTCCATCTCTATATAAGGGAGGAGTAGATTGATGTGGAAGATGTCATGTATTTTCATTGATGGCAGAAGTTGTAATTGATAGGCAACTTTGGAGATTTTCTTTATGATAGGAAAGGGGCCATATCTTTTGGGCATCAACTTGTGTGTTCCTTGTGTTTTGAGATTTTTTTCTTCTAACCATACAAGGGTTCCTTCTTTCATTTCTGTGATGTCAGGTTTTAGGGGTTGTTGTTTGTGTTCTAGAAGTTGTTGTGTGTGTTGTCTTGCCTCTTCTAATTGTTTCAGGCGATTGATGGATGAAGGTACATTGTTGTCTTCTAGACTAATGTTAATTTGAGGTTTGAATCCCATGAGGAGTTTGTGTGGTGATTTTTGTGATGTTTCATGTTTCCACGAGTTGTGCATGTATTCTGCTATAGGGAGCATTTTTGCCCAGGAATGAGGATGAGTTGTGGTCCAGGGTCTTAGGTATTGTTCTAGCCATGCATTCATCCTTTCTGTTTGTCCATTGGTTTGGGGGTGGAATGTGGTGGACATGTTTTGTTTGATGCCTAGATTTTTACATATGGCTTTAGAGAAGTTCATAGTGAATCGAGGGTCTCTATCAGAGATGATTTTTTTAGGGATACCGAACCAGGGCACGAGGTGTTTCAAATACTCGTGTGTGACACCTGTTCCATTGATTGTTTTGTTGCATGGAATGAATTTTGTTGCTTTGGAACATCCTTGATCAACAATGGTGAGAACGCTGTCAAATCCTTCTGACTTGGGTAGGTCGGTGATGAGGTCCATTGATACGTATTGGAAGGGGCCTTGTTTGACATGTGTATCAAGTGGGAAGGTTGTGGCTTTCTTTCTGGGTATATTGGTTTTAGATTCTTGACATTTGGCACAACCTTTGACGTATTGCTCCACAAACTGTCATAGTCTGGGTCCTTTGTAATGTTGTTTAATTAAATTCCAGGTATTAGCTATCCCTGGGTGTCCTGCGAAGGGGGTGTTGTGGAATTGTCTCAAAATTTCTTGTCATTTGTCAGGTTTGTCTGGTAGGTAAGTTTTTTGTGCAAAGATTTTGAGTGGGAGTAATGTAGTTTTTTGTTCTTCTACCCCCTTGTTAAGGTCTTTGTGATGAGAAAGTGTGTCGGTGATAGTGTGTGTGTGTCCAGGGACATGTTCCATAGTGATGTTAAAATCTTGCATGTATTGCATCCATCTAGCTTGTCGTCCCATTAATTTCTGTGGTTCTTTGAAATAGGTGAGGTTTTTATGGTCCGTTCTTACTCTGACTGGTTTGTTGGCCCCTAGGAAGAATGGTCGTCCACTTTTTAGTCTGAAAATTACCGCTGCTAATTCTTTATCATGTGCATTGTAATTTCTTTCCACATCCAGCAACGTCCTGGATTAGTATGCTATTGGATGTAGACCGTCTTCATATTCTTGGGATATGACTGCTCCAATGACAAATCCTGATGCGTCAGTATTCAGAATGAATTGTTTTGTCCAATCTGGGGTGCAAAGCACTGGGTAGGATACACAGGTTTTTTTTAGGATTTGAAAGGCCTGTTCTTCCTTTGTCATCCATTCCCATTGCTTGTTCTTTTTTGTTAAATTGTTTAATGGTCTGGCTTTGATAGAGAAGTATGGTATAAAATTGCTGTAGAAGTTACAGAATCCCAGGAAGCTTCCAACTTCTTTTAATGTTGTAGGAGTAGGCCAGTCCTTGATCCCTTTGACTTTGATGGGGTCCATGGTTATTTTTCCTTCTCCTATGATCACGCCAAGGTATTCGACCTTGTTCTTGTGGAATTGGCATTTCTCAGGCTTGAGATAGAGGTTGTGTTGTCTTAGTTTTGACAGAATGTGGTTGACCTTTTGCATGTGTGTTATCTCATCATTTTCTGTGGCAATGATGATATTGTCTATGTAAATCTTAAGCCATCCTTGTGCGAGTTCTTCTTGGAAAATGTTGTCCATCATAGTTTGGAAGGTAGCTGGGGAGTTTGTTAATCCAAAGAACATCACAGTAGGTTTGAATAGTCTGTTGCTGGTTTTGAAGGCTGCTTTCCATTTGTCTCCTTCTTTGATCCAAATGTTGTTGTAGCCCCATCTGACATCAAACTTAGTGAAAAGTTCTTTTCCTGCCAGGGTGTGGATCAGTTCTGGAATTAATGGTAATCAAAATACATTGGATATTGTCCATTTATTCAGATTTCTGTAGTCTTGTACCAGTCGGAATTTACTGTCTTTCTTTTTTATAAGGAAGAATCTGCTGGCATATGGTGAGTTGGACCTTCTTATCCCTTTGAGCCATAGATTTTGTTTGAGGAATTTTCCTTGTTCCTCTTTTTCCTTTGGTGAGAGAGGGTATACTCTGCAGTTAATCGTTGTGGGGGTGTCTGGTTGTTAAGATCTCACAGATCTTAGTACTGACTCTTCTGGTGAAAGAGTTGCTTGATATAGTTCAAGCACTAGACTTCGAACCCTTTGATATTATCTCAGGAAGATTGAATGTAGAAAAGAGAGGGGCCTCTTTCAGTTAGAGTCTGCACTATAATTTGTTTAGATCGTTTGACAAGATAATTGTCTTGTAAAAGTGTGTTACTATTTTTCATGTACCTATACTATGAGGTCCCTACGCATAGTAATCACAGTCATATCCCAATGACATACACTTCCTAGGTACCAGTATCCCAACTAACAAGACTGCTGTAGCCCTGTAGGACTTGAACCTCCCACAGTCCACTGAGGGACTTGAACCTCCCTCAGTACCTTTGCTTATCTCTGAATTGACAGTACAGCCATGCCAATCAGTAAGCGCATCAGTCAGCAATCAGTAAGCAGATCGATAAGCAAACACATGAGTAATCACAGATGAGTCAGCGGAATAGATGACAGTCGGAGAATCAAGAGAATCTTAACACTGGTTTTGAGTCAATTGCGTGGTCCCACTTTCTGGGTCTGGGAAATCTTTCTGATTCTTGTTCCATGAATACCTGTCCATATTTATGATATTGATGGGGGACCATTTCTTGCCAGGTCTTGGGTTTATCTTCCATTTGGGACTCAGCCAGTTGTTGGGCTATGGTAGTTTTGGGTATTTGAGTTTGTAACCATAGTTCGTCGCCCTCTTCCCAGTCTGTCAGGGCCTTGATCCATGCTGGTGTTTCTTGGTTTCCTGATAGGATGATTCTCCCCATCATTGTCCCTTTTGTCATGAACCATTCTCCGGAGAGGGCCCTTGAAGGACCCTTCCTTATAGGAGGAAACCCAACCTCTATGGTGTCACCCTGTTCACACGAGCAAAAGGGGTGAGTAGAGGTGTCCACAATATCGCGCGCGCATTGTTGCGCGAGCGATTCTCGGCACAATCGACATACAGCAAGCCCCACTTAAAGGCAACCCTTCTAGCAACAAAAGACAGTATTAGGGCCTTCCTAAGGACCCTTTGGAACGACCCTAGGAGCTCTACAATAGGCACTAACCTGGTATCAAAGGCCCTACAATGCGTTATTAGACCAACTCTAATAACTATAGAACGACTATAAGGCAATACTAAGGACCTTAATAGAAGTATTAGGGTCGACTCTAAGGACCCTAATAGAACTATATAAGGGCCTTATAAGATGACACTATTCCCTAACCAAACTACAAGTCCTCAAATGACCGGCCCTAAACTAACTAACAAGAAATGAATCAGGTGCTTACACGTGCACTAAAGTAGTAAACATGTGGACAATGGAAGCTCTTACTCATCAAGAAGAGTCTTCTTACTCAGCAGCTTACTGAGCATGACCAAGCATGCTCAGTAAGCGTCCTCCGACTTCTTACTCATCACTCTATTGTGCTTGATAACAAGGTTATGACTTGTTCCCTATTTAGCAGTTCTCTTGTAGTATATAAGTGCTCAATAAAGTAGCGGACAGTCCTCAGACTGTCCATTTGTTTACGGCACTCTCCATCCCTGGGATACTCCTTTAAGGACCGTCCCCTTGTGACTATCCTGGCCTCTTCCCTGCGTGATTGCTCAACTCTCACAGTGACAATACCTCTCTGGTATCTGTTACTACTCTGGACTCTACTTCTTGCCCACGCAGTCTTGGACGTCTATCGACTCGTCTCCGAGCTTATCCCTCACTCTTGAACTGGATAGTTCAACAGTGAGTCTTGACACAACCTACCTCTTGTTTTGGCTTGGTCAGACAGTCTCGAGCTAGGTGTCCTTGGAGGGAACAATGAAAACACCTGCCTTCTTCTCAGTGTTTTTGTTTCTTGGCTTCGGTGGTTGCCTTGCGTGCAGTGCCTGCGCTTGTATCCATGGCATTGGGGTTGTATGGAGGGAGGCATGGGCATGCGGGTGTGGTGTTGTTTTGATTGTTCCCACGGTTTGTCCAATTCAAATTTGCCAGATGGCCCCAGGGTCGGTTGTTTTGAATTTGAGTTAGGGTTTGGTTGTGCGTGCTGGAATGGTCTGACAGGATTGCTCGTTTGCGCATCCAGACTCTATGGTGTTTCTGTGCTGCCATGACCCAATCTGCAAATGATGTAGGGTCTTCCAAGTCAAGGCATGATTTGACCAAGCTTCGGGGAAGTCCCCAGGTGAAGAGCCTCATGACTGTGGGTTCATCTGGATCGAGTCTGGCCTGTCTTGCCAATAGTTGGAATTCTGAAACATAGTTGTCAAGTAGCCCATCCTTCATTTTTAATTCTTTGAGTCTATCTTGGGCTTTCTCACACTCTGCATAATCAGTGAACGTGCGACAAAATTGCTGTCGCAATGCTTCCCACACAGTAAGTTCAAGGGGAATGTTTGTTGGATCGTCCTGGACATCTTTGAGCCATTGGTCCATGGCTTCGAGCCAACCTTCAACCTTGGGACCTTTAAAAAGAGAAAGAAAGTAAGTGCATTTCTTGATAGGTTCCCTTGCAATCTTGCTATTGTGGTTCATAGACATGAACCGGTTGAATGTGACTACAAATGCATGTGTTCACGTGCAGTCACCATTGAAAAAGTCTGGGGGGATTCCTTCGAGTTTTCCATAATCGGATCCTCATGTGTCACAGTTGCGGCCAGCATGCATTTTGAGGTCATCGGGGTCAGGGTCAGGGCTTGGGGGTCATATTCTGTGGCCTCCAAAGTCGGTGAATGAAGTGCGAAGGGGGGCTTGTGCCATTCTGGATGATGCGGGTTGGGGTTGAAAGGGATCAGGGTTGGTGGCAGTGATGAAAATGTTCGTCGTCGTTGTCAGTTCGAGCTCCATCGGAGCGGTGGTGGACGGGATGGGTCCTGGCATTGGGGTGCAACTCAGAGCTTTGGAGCTAGGGAGGGGTTCTCCTGAAGCTGTCAATGTGGTGAGATTAATCTCTCTAAGGGGACTCTAAGCGAGGTGAAAGGCTGGGAAAGTGACATGCATCGCTTCCCAGGTGTCCCCATGTCTCGCGATTTTGAACCAGAGGCCATAGAGATGGCTTAGGGCTACCTTGGCACCCTTCCAGGTGGCATAGTAGCCTGTCCAGGGTACGCCGTCAGTTCGTACTGACAAGAAATCAACTCCATCATCAAATGTGGTCATGCTGGGGACATTCTTCTCTTGATCAGGAAGTAGCTCAAATGGGCATTTGAGAGCTGCCAATCCTTCAATGGTTGGTGTGCTGAGTCCCTTGCATCTCCAGTCTTGAGTTGTGGTCATGTTGAAGAGAAATCAGTATATTGTCTGTGAGAGCGTGTGATTTTGGGGTCGAGGGTTCAGAGGTAAGCTTGTTCTAATGTCACTGACTGGGGGAGGTGTTGCTGACAAATTGTTTCATGTGCGAGACATGTGCACTGAGTTGAGTGAGACGACGAGTTCTTGTGAGATTCGGGGATCTCAGTGACAACACAGCGAAGGCTAGTGTGTACCGTGGAGAGGAGATATGATGATTAAGTCTTCGTGTTTGAAGACTTGACAGAATGAGAGAGGTTTCAAGATGATTTCTTGATTCCCTGCAAACCTACAGTTCCAAAGCTGAATCCAGTGATATTTAACAAGAGAACAAGCTTAGGGCTTATTCTCTTCTTACTGACAGGTTTATATAGACAGATGCTACTATATCAAATAGCAGACATGAGGTAGAGACAAGGTGATCGTACTGGAACACACTGGAAGGCAGTGGTACATGCGAGGCTGAGTGAGTCATAAAATGTGTGGGAAACGTGAGGCTTGTCTGGGTAGGCTTGTCCGGTTGCCAGTTTGGTCCGAGGCACCAGTACTTGTGACATCTTATCTGTTTTAGTCTTAGGTTTTGTTTGAGGAACTTCCCTTGTTCCTTTTTTTCTTTCAGTGAAAGAGGGTATACTCTGCAGTTAATTGTCATGGGGTCATCTGTTTTTAGGTCAATGGCATGGTCCCATTTTCTTGGTCCAGGGAATCTTTCTGATTCCTGTTCCATGAAAACTTGTCCATATTTATGATATTGGTGGGGAACCATTTCTTGCCAGATTTTTGGTTTATCTTGCATTTGGGAATCAGCTAATTGTTGAGCTATGTTGTTTTTTGTATTTGAGTTATGTAGCCATATTTTCTTGCCTTCTTCCCAATCAGCAAGAGCTTTTATCCATTCTGGCATTTCTTGTTTTTCAGAAAGAACAATTCTCCCCATTAGTGTTCCTTTTGACCAGTTTATCTTTGGGTTGGTTGATTCAAGAAATGGATATCTGAGAATCATCTTGTCTTGTCCTATGTCTGCAACCAGGAATTGGTGCATATATTTTTGCCCCAGTAGTTTTAGTTCTAGATCTACAGCTTGGGTAATTTTCCATAAATGGTTGAGAGTTCCATCAATGTTTTTAACATTCCTTGCTGAAGGTAATTTCCTAGTTTGGAGATGTAGTTCCTTTGTCAGTTGGGGAGATATGAATCATTCTGTAGCTCCACTATCTATCAATGCTTTCTTTTTGGCTTTGTTTGATTCAATGTAAATAGTAGTCATCACTGATATTGATCTTTTCTGAGACTTGTACATGGAATCAATTCCTAAAGCTTGAGCGATCATCATCATGCTCATGTGTCCAGAAAACCCTTTTTCTCTTCCTCCTTGTCTGCCATAAGGGCCTTTATGAAGGCTTCCCTGTCTTCTACAAAGAGCACTTTGGCTGCTTTTGTGAGTTTGTCAGCTGTATTTTCTTCAATCACCTCCACAACAGAGGATTCAGATGTGGTGGTGGTGACTTCTGCTGCATGTGTGCATGTCACTTTGTGTTTCAGTTTTGTGGGGCAATCTCTAGTGAGATGACCCTGTTTAGAGCAATGGAAGCACCTGCCCTTGGTGCAATGCTTCTCTTTGTCAGCTTCAGTGATGGCTTTGTGTGCAGTGCTGGTGCTGGTGTCCATCACATTTGGATCATGTGGGGGAAGATGGGTGTGTGAAGTGGTGGTGGTGTTGGTGGTGTTGCCACATGTGCCCCTGTCATGAACCAGTTCCCAGAGAGGGCCCTTGAAGGACCCTTCCCTACTAGAGGAAACCCAGCCTCTATGATGCCACCCTGTTCACACAAACAAAAGGGGTGAGTAGAGGTGTCCACAATATTGCGTGTCAGGACTCACTGTTGAACTATCCAGTTCAAGAGCGAGGGGTAAGCTGTCATGAACCATTCTCCAGAGAGGGCCCTTGAAGGACCCTTCCTTATGAGAGGAAACCCAGCCTCTATGGTGCCACCCTGTTCACATGAGCAAAAGGGGTGAGTAGAGGTGTCCACAATATCGCACACGCATTGTCGCATGAGCAATTCTTGACACAATCAACATACAGCAAGCCCCACTTAGTGGCAACCCTTTTAGCAATAAAAGACAGTATTAGGGCCTTCCTAAGGACCCTTTAAGACGACTCTAGGTGCCCTACAATAACCACTGACACAGTATCAAAGACCCTACAACGTGTTATTAGACTAACTCTAATAACTATAGAACGAACTATAAGGCAATACTAAGGACCTTTATAGAAGTATTAGGGTCGACTCTAAGGGCCCTAATAGAACTATATAATGGGCCTTATAAGATAACACTATTCCCTAAAGCAAACTACGAGTCCTCGAATGACTGGCCCTAAACTAACTAACAGAAAATGAATCAGGTGCTTGCATGTGTACTCAAGCAGTAAACACGTGGACAGTGAAGGCTCTTACTCATCAAGAGAAGCCTCCTTACTCAGCAGCTTACCAAGCATGACTGAGCATGCTCAGTAAGCGCACTCTGACTTCTTACTCATCACACTATTGTGCTTGATAACAAGGTTATGACTTGTTCCCTATTTAGCAGTTCTCTTGTAGTATATAAGTGCTCAAAAAAGTAATGGACAGTCCTCAGACTGTCCATTTGTTTACGGCACTCTCCATTCCTGGGATACTCCTTTAAGGACCATCCCCTTGTGACTACCCTGGCCTCCTCTCTGCGTGCTTGCTCGACTTTACCAGTAACTGTACCCCTTTGGTATTTGTTACTGCTCTGGACCCTACTCCTAGCCCACACTGTCCTAGACGTCTATCAACTTGTCTCTGAGCTAACCCCTCACTCTTGAACTGGATTGTTCAACAGTGAGTCTTGACATAAGCTCAAAGACGAGTTGGTAGATGTCCAAGACGGCATGGGCAAGGAGTAGAGTCCAAAGCAGTAGCAAATACCAAAGAGGTATAGTTACTGGTAGAGTCAAGCAAGTATGCAGGGAAGAAGCCAGAATGGTCACAAGGGGACAGTCCTTAAAGGAGTATCCCAGAGATAGAGAGTGCCGTAAACAAATGGACAGTCTGAGGACTGTCCGTTACTTTATTGATGTCAAGACTCACTGTTGAACTATCCAGTTCAAGAGCGAGGGATAAGCTCGAAGACGAGTCGATAGACGTCCAAGACGGCGTGGGCAAGGAGTAGAGTCCAGAGTAGTAACAAATACCAGAGAGGTATTGTTACTGTGAGAGTAGAACAATCACGCAGGGAAGAGGCCAGAATGGTCACAAGGGGATGGTCCTTAAAGGAGTATCCCAAGGATGGAGAGTGCCGTAAACAAATGGACAGTCTGAGGACTGTCCGCTACTTTATTGAGCGCTTATATACTACAAGAGAGCTGCTAAATAGGGAACAAGTCATAACCTTGTTATCAAGCACAATAGAGTGATGAGTAAGAAGTCGGAGGACGCTTACTGAGCATGCTCAGTCATGCTCAGTAAGCTGCTGAGTAAGAAGCTTCACTTGATGAGTAAGAACTTCCATTGTCCACGTGTTCACTGTTTTAGTACACGTGCAAGCACCTGATTCATTTCCTGTTAGTTAGTTTAGGGCCGGTCATTTGAGGACTTGTAGTTTGGTTATGGAATAGTGTTATCTTATAAGGCCCTTATATAGTTCTATTAGGGTCTCTAGAGTCGACCCTAATACTTCTATTAAGGTCCTTAGTGTTGCCTTATAGTTCGTTCTATAGTTATTTAGAGTTGGTCTAATAACGCGTTGTAGGGCCTTTGATACTAGGTTAGTACCTATTGTAGAGTTCCTAGGGTCGTTCCAAAGGGTCCTTAGGAAGACTCTAATACTGTCCTTAGTTGCTAGAAGGGTTGCCTTTAAGTGGGGCTTGCTGTATGTCGATTGTGCCGAGAATCGCTCGCGCAACAATGCGCGCGCGATATTGTGGACACCTCTACTCACCCCTTTTGCTCGTGTGAACAGGGTGGCATCATAGAGGCTGGGTTTCCTCCTATAAGGAAGGGTCCTTCAAGGGCTCTCTCCGGGGAATGGTTCATGACAATTGAGCGCTTATATACTACAAGAGAACTGCTAAATAGGGAACAAGCCATAACCTTGTTATCAAGCACAAAAGAGTGATGAGTAAGAAGTTGGAGTGTGCTTACTGAGCATGCTCAGTCATGCTCAGTAAGCTGCTGAATAAGAAGGCTTCTCTTGATGAGTAAGAGCCTTCCCTGTCCATGTGTTCACTGCTTTAGTACACGTGCAAGCACCTGATTCATTTTCTGTTAGTTAGTTTAGGGCCGGTCATTTGAGGACTTGTAGTTTGGTTTAGGGAATAGTGTTATCTTATAAGGCCCCTTATATGGTTCTATTAGGGTCCTTAGAGTTGACCCTAATACTTCTATTAAGGTCCTTAGTATTGCCTTATAGTTCGTTCTATATGTCAAGACTCACTGTTGAACTATCCAGTTCAAGAGCGAGGGATAAGCTCGAAGACGAGTCGATAGACGTCCAAGACCGCGTGGGCAAGGAGTAGAGTCCAGAGTAGTAACAGATACCAGAGAGGTATTGTTACTGTGAGAGTAGAGCAGTCACGCAGGGAAGGGGCCAGGATAGTCACAAGGGGACGGTCCTTAAAGGAGTATCCCAGGGATGGAGAGTGCCGTAAACAAATGGACAGTCTGAGGACTGTCCGCTACTTTATTGAGCGCTTATATACTACAAGAGAACTGCTAAATAGGGAACAAGTCGTAACCTTGTTATCAAGCATCATAGAGTGATGAGTAAGAAGTCGGAGGACGCTTACTGAGCATGCTCAGTCATGCTCAGTAAGCTGCTGAGTAAGAAGCTTCTCTTGATGAGTAAGAGCTTCCATTGTCCACGTGTTCACTGCTTTAGAGCACGTGCAAGCACCTGATTCATTTCCTGTTAGTTAGTTTAGGGCCGGTCATTTGAGGACTTGTAGTTTGGTTAGGGAATAGTGTTATCCTATAATGCCCTTATATAGTTCTATTAGGGTCCTCAGAGTCGACCCTAATACTTCTATTAAGGTCCTTAGTGTTGCCTTATAGTTCGTTCTATAGTTATTAGAGTTGGTCTAATAACGCGTTGTAGGGCCTTTGATACCAGGTTAGTACCTATTGTAGAGTTCCTAGGGTCGTTCCAAAGGGTCCTTAGGAAGGCCCTAATACTGTCTTTTGTTGCTAGAAGGGTTGCCTTTAAGTGGGGCTTGCTGTATGTCGATTGTGCCGAGAATCGCTCGCGCAACAATGCGCGCGCGATATTGTGGACACCTCTACTCACCCCTTTTGCTCGTGTGAACAGGGTGACACCATAGAGGCTGGGTTTCCTCCTATAAGGAAGGGTCCTTCAAGGGCCCTCTCCGGAGAATGGTTCATGACACTATAGTTATTAGAGTTAGTCTAATAACATGTTGTAGGGTCTTTGATACTGTGTTAGTGCCTATTGTAGAGCATCTAGAGTCGTCCTAAAGGGTCCTTAGGAAGGTCTAATACTGTCTTTTATTGCTAAAAGGGTTGCCATTAAGTGGGGCTTGCTGTATGTCAATTGTGCCAAGAATCGCTCATGCGACAATGCGTGCACAATATTGTGGACACCTCTACTCACCCCTTTTGCTTGTGTGAACAGGGTGACACCATAGAGGCTGGGTTTCCTCTCATAAGGAAGGGTCCTTCAAGGGCCCTCTCTGGAGAATGGTTCATGACATTGTGTGTGCATTGTCATGTGATTGATTCTAGGCACAATCAACATACAGCAAGCCCTACTTAGTGGCAACCCTTCGGGCAATATAAGACAGTATTATAGGCTTCCTAAAGACCCTTAAGGATGACCCAAAGTGCTCTACAATAGACACTAATGAAGATACTATAGGCTCAATAACATGTTACTAGACTAACTCTAATAACCTTAGAATGAACTATAAAGCAATATTAAGGGCCTTAATAGAAGTATTAGGGTCAACTCTAAGGACCCTAATAAGACTATATAAGGGGCCTTATGGACAACTCTATTCCACAGACAAAACCACAAGTCCTCAGATGACTGGCCCTAAACTAACTAACAGTAAATGAATCAGGTGCTTTGCATGTGTACTAAGCAGTGAACATGTGGACACAAGAGGCTCTTACTCATCAATATGAGCCTTCTTACTCAGCAGCTTACTGAGCATGACTGAGCATGCTCAGTAAGTGTACTCTGACTTCTTACTCATCCATCAATTGTGCTTGATAACAATGTATGGCTTGTTCCCTATTTAGCAGTTCCCTTGTAGTATATTAGCGCTCAATAAAGTAGCAGACAGTCTTCAGACTGTCCATTTGATTTGTGGCATTCCATTACCAAGGGTACTCCTTTGTGACTGCCCTATCTAGTACAACCTGGCCTTCTCCTTCCATGACCACCTCTCACAGCCAGTACCAGTCCCCCTCTGGTACTTGCTACTTGTTTGGACCTTGCTCCTTGCCAACTTTGTCATCGAACTTAGTCAACTCATCTCTGAGCTCTTGTCTCACTCTTGAACTGGACTATTGAACAGTGAGTCCTGACATTTTCTGTAGTTCATACTCAGACTTGTAACTAGTATAAAAGCCCCAATGTAGCATGGCAGTCGTCAGACTGTCCATTTGTGATACTCTCTCCTTCCAGGGTACTCCCCCATGACTGCTCTGTTTAAAGACTCCCCTTGTTTCCAAGGTACTCTTCAATGACCACCTTGTCTAAAGCCCCTTTGCTGCACTGGCCTCCAACCTTTGCTTCTGCCTCCTGCAACACATACCAGTCCCCCATCTGGTACCCTCCTTGTTGTTTGGCTCATCCTCTTGTTCAATGTGTTATCTTCTGCCTACCATCTGTTCCAACCCTTGCCCACCTGCTCCTGAGTCCTTAGTGATCAGCAGTACATGTCTTGATGATCGTCGACCATGGTCACCACCTTTCTCCTCCTTTCATGCCTTCCCAGTGCACTTCCTCATGCCCTCATTAACCACATCATCATTCCTCTCATCCTTTCATCATTTCCAAGTCCACTGCCTTGCATCCTCAATGACCACATCATCGCCTTCTTTGTCCTTTCATCATTTCCCAGTCCACTGCCTCACAAATTTGTCAACCATCTCGCACTCCTGCTCTCAACTTTCTTTCTTTGCAGAGCAACTCCACCCCCCACTGCCCAGTCCACCCTCAACTCCCTTTCATTGCATACTGATCACACCCCACACCTGATGGCCAGCTCTCGACCCCCTTTCAACACGTCACCCCACTGTGACTACTATGATGTGTTCTGCTACCTTTCACCATTGTCATTGCAGTCAGATGCAAGGGCTCAGTGCCCTGATGACACACACTTACCACTGTCCCTACTTTGCAGAACCATCATATGTTACCTCTCCACCTCTGTTTTGCTATGAATTCTCCAAACTCCATTTGTTCTCTTTGACTTGCTTGCTACCGATCAGTTTTGTTTACTTTACATGTTTTGGATTCCTCACACAGGCCTCATTTCTCAATTCTCCTACTCACTGTTTGTCTCTTGTACTCCCACTCCCCAAATATCCCTTTCTCTCATAGTTCTCGCCTTGTATATAAGGACTCTAGTTATGTCTCAGAATAACAGTCACTTCTATTCTGCAAATCTTTTCTGTGTGCTGCTGTGTTTCTCAAGCAAGAATCAACATCAACACATTTGACTCACCTTTGCCTCTCCAACCTGCCTTCCTATTTTCCTTTCACCTTTGTCTGTCCTGCTCTCGCTTTCCCCCTCTTGCACCTCCACCTTGACATGTTATCAGGCCTCATGCTGACCTTTGAGCCATGTCACACCTGTGAGCTGGAGAACACTCTTGCTCTTCATTTCCTTCTTCTTTCTCCTGGTCTTGACTGTCTCACTCACATGTCACCTGATGCACTTCAGGAGTAATGGTGACATGAGGATAGACCAACCTTCAATGAACCTTGCTATGTTCTTTCAGATGAAGGGTACACCTTGACTGTGCAAGTATGTTCATTGACAGGGAGGGTTGGGCAACATTAGAATCCTTAGTTATTGTCGTTTTCACGTGACCTTGCACTTGCCATTTTTGGATGTCATTTTGAGTGCAAACATAAAACTGCTATATCTCAACAGTTTCTCAACAGATTGCCTTGAAACTTTGACAGTAGAACCTTATATGTTGTATCTAGGTGCAGCTAAAATATGGGAGCCTAATATTTAGTTCTTGAAATGTCAATTTTCAGGTGGTGACATGAATGCAAACTTTGAACTGCCATATCTCAACTGTTTCTGAACCGATTGACTTGAAACTTCAACAGTGGGATCCCATGTACTGTATCTAGGTGCAGCCCAAGAGTTGGGGTCTGATTCTTAGTTTTTGACGTTTCAGTTTTTGGGTGTGATCTGAGTTTGAAATTTTGATCTGCCATATCTCAACCATTTCTCAATAGATTGCCTTGAAATGTGGACAGTGGGACCTTATATACTGTATCTAGGTGCAGCAAAAATATGGGAGCCTAATATTCAGTTTTTGAAGTTTCAATTTTTGGGTGCCAAGCTGCATGCAAAATTTTGTACTGCCATGTCTCAACCATTTCTCAATGGATTGTCTTGAAACTTGGACAGTGGAACCTCATGTACTGTAGCTAGATGTTTCACTCGTTGGATGTTCACATTTTGGGGTGCCAACCCCAAGCATGATAATATTACATTATCCCTACAGCTGAATCCATCCATGATATGATATGACTATTACAACTGTACTGCGCGAGAAGGGCACACTTAAGCTCATGGGGCTGGACAAGGACTGAGGGAAGAGTGAAAGAGACAAAATTGAAATGATGACATGAGGCATGCGTCGAGGCAGCAATAGGCATCAGCATGGGTACATGTGCATGTAGCTTCTTCAGTGAGTCTTCGGCCTCACATGCGTGTGGTCTCATCATTGCAAAGGGGGGTGTGCATGTTCTGAGGTGTTGCCATGTGTTGGAATGTGGGCACAGTGTGGGGAAGCAGGAGGGAGGAGTGTGCTTGCATCATGTGTCAAATGTGTTGCCGCAACGTGGTGTTGCCAGGCGTTGGCCATGTTGCTGATATTGGTGCTGCTGCTGTTGTTGTTGTTGTTGATCCTGGTGCTGCTGTCATGGCAGAGGCTGAGGCGTGGTTGTTTGAGGCAATGGGGTGGCGAGAGGCAAGGGAGAAGGCAATGGCATTATGGAAAGGCATAAGTGTCTGAGGGGGTGACTTGCATGTTGCTTGTGCTGTCATCTTGTGGGCGTGGCAACGAGGTCTTCACCACTGCAGGTGATGGCAGCACTCATGGGTGAGGTTGTATGTATGGATGGGGATGCGGTGGAAGGGGAGGAGTGGTGCAGCGTGGTGCTTGCATTGGCAACTTCTCCTGTGGCGACATTGTGGTGGCGGCTGGTGATCTTTCTGCGGGGTGGCGTTGAGGTAATGATGGGCAATGCTGGACGTGCGGGGAACTGCAGGGATGACAGGAGTGGGCGATGTGAAGGTGTGACATTTTGGCAACCATACCCGCTGTTACGGGGCAGGGTGGGGAACACGGTGGCGTGGGTTTTGCCTGGAGTCACATAGAAGCACGGCTGTGTGCACACATACATTGGGCAGCAGAGAGGTGATGTCATGCTGGGTGGGAGAGCGGGGTAAATGTGCGCACACACCAAGGGGGTCCAGGGGGCATGATCCATTTGTTGTGAAGGGAAGTAGGATGTTCACATCCTCAGAAAGCGCCGAAGAGTGTCCTGCCGGTGAGAAGGGATGAGCGTGACTTGTCCAGAGCAACATCACTCAGAGGTGCCTTGGACTCTGATGTTGAGGATGCAAGAAGTAGACCTGTCTCTTCAAAGGTCTCCTAGATTGCCATCATTTGATACAAATCATCCTGCTTCCTGTTGTGGTTGCCTCCAGGAGAGACCTGGGTGATACAGACTGGGGTGGGATCAGCCAAAGGTACATGCACGATGTCACCACCACTTGGATAAGCAATACATAGATTCAAATCGCGTGAGAATGTGCGAGTAAGCACTCTAAGTGCTAGCATGCACAAGCGAAAATCCGGAACCATGATTGCGAATACAAGACTACAGATAGGAAAACAAGAGAGAGACAAGCAATCCAACTTATTCCTACATAGGTCTCCTGGTGCTTTTCTTATAGCTCATCCCTTCTCACTGGCAGGACACTCTTCAGCACTTTCTGAGGAAGTGAACATCCTACTTCCCTTTACAACAAATGGATCACGCCCCCTGGACCCCCTTGGTGCATGCACACGTTTACCTGCTCTCCCACCTGGCATGACATCACCTCTCTGCTGCCCAATGTATGTGTGCACACAGCCACACTTCTATGCGACTCCAGGCAAAACCCACCCTGCCATGTTCCCCACCCTGCCCCATAACAGTGGGTATGGTTGCTGAAATATCACACCTTCACATCACCCGCTCCCATCGTCCCTGCGGTTCCTGCACGTCCAGCATTGCCCATCATTACCTCAACGCCACCCCGCAGAAAGATCACCAGCCGCCACCACAATGTCGCCACAGGAGAAGTTGCCAATGCAAGCACCACGCTGCACCACTCCTCCCCTTCCACCGCATCCCCATCCATACATACAACCTCACCCACAAGCGCTGCCATCACCTGCAGTGGTGAAGACCTTGTTGCCATGCCCACAAGATGACAGCACAAGCAACATGCAAGTCACCCCCTCAGACACTCACACCTTTCCATAATGCCATTGCCTATGCCCTTGCCTCTCGCCACCCCATTGCCTCAAATGACCACGCCTCAGCCTCTGCCATGACAGCAGCACCAGTATCAACAACAGCAACAGCAGCAGCAGCACCAATATCAGCAATACGGCCAACGCCTGGCAACACCACGTCGCGACAACACATTTGACACACAATGCAAGCACACTCCTCCCTCCTGCTTCCCCACACTGTGCCCACATTCCAACACATGGCAGCACCTCAGAACATGCACACCCCCCTTTGCAACGATGAGACCACGCATGCGCGAGGCCGAAGACTCACTGAAGAAGCTACACACACATGTACCCATGCTGATGCCTATTGCTGCCTCGACGCATGCCTCATGTCATCATTTCAATTTTGTCTCTTTCACTCTTCCCTCAGTCCTTGTCCAGCCCCATGAGCTTAAGTGTGCCCTTCTCGTGCAGTACAGTTGTAATTATTGTGTTTCACCCATTGTCGAGTTACTTTTTGCTATTGGTTCACCTTAATCTATTGTTCTGCTTATGGTACTGTACAGCCTCGCTACATACAGTATTTAAGTGCCTGTAGAAGCTGGGGAATGCCCTAAGCTTAGCTTTGTCCCATTTCCTGTCGCATCCCTTGCCCTGTATTCTCTCTCAATCACAACTTGCTTGTGCTGGCCTTTACCTTGCTTGACATCAACACACTAGGAGGAACCCTTGCGTTCCTCTTACTCCTCTTTTGCTCTATCATCGTCCTCCTCTTCTGTGTAACCAGAAGATCGACTCTGTCTGTGGACTGAGTCATTGTCTGACTCAGCCTTGAGACGCTAAACCTCTGACCCGGTCTCTTGAGCCAGCCCCCACTGAACCCCTTGAACCAAGTTACAGGGACTTGGCCCCATTGAACCTTGAGCTAACGCTCTTACAGCCACGACGCCATAACAACTAGATAGGGCAGTCACAAAGGAGTACCCTCAGTAATAGAGTGCCACAAATCAAATGGACAGTCTGAAGACTGTCCACTACTTTATTGAGCACTTATATACTACAAGGGAACTGCTAAATAGGGAACAAGTCATAACCTTGTTATCAAGCACAGCAGACAGATGAGTAAGAAGTTGTTACGAACCAAGGCCAAGTCCTGGCCGAAGATTGTCCTATTTTACTCAAGAAGAACCTCTCTCACTTTGCATTGCCGACTCCTTTCCATTTTCTGGGCTATCCCCCCTGCAGTACAAGATATTGCTATTGCAAAGGCACTATAACACGACCAGGCACCAGTTTCCTAATCGGGTAATCATCGCGTGGCAGCCACATGGCCACTCAGCCACCATGGACCTGAAACAGCGGCACAAACTCTTAGAAACTGTTGCATAAATCATCTGACATCATCAAAGCTCCAATGACATCATGGCTGACTGAGCGACTCCACAGTGACCTCATAGGCTCACTAAGCGCTCCACAGTGACATCATAATGATGTCATTGCTCCACAATGATCAGTAATGCGCTCAGTAAGCCTGAAAGTTGACACAAGCAAGTTTATGCCTCTATAGTCCTATTGGATGGTACCAAAGAGTCTAGAATAGTCCCAGTGCTTTGTAATCGACCCTGTATACTGTATATAAGCCCCAATGAAGCATGGCAGTCGTCAGACTGTCCATTTGTGATACTCTCCACTTCCTGGGTACTCCCCTGCGACTGCTCAGTCTAAAGCCTTCCCTTGCCTTCAAGGTACTCTTCAACGACCGCCTTGTTTAAAGTCCCTCGCTGCACTGGCCTCTACTCTTCGCCTCTGCCTCCTGCAACACGTACCAGTCCCCATCTGGTATCTTCTAGTCGTTTGGCTCGTCCTCCTGTTCAACGCTGTTTACGCCGCGTACCATCTGTTCCGACCCCTGCCCACCTGCTCCTGAGTCCTTAGTGATCAGCAGTACGTGTCTTGACAGAAGTCAGGGTATGCTTAGTGAGCATGCTCAGTCATGCCCAGTAAGCTTCTGAGTAAGGAGGCCCTAGATGATGAGTAAGGGCCTCTAGTGTCCACATGTTCACTGCCTAGTACACATGCAAAGCATCTGATTCATTTGCTGTCAGTTAGTCAAGGGCTGGTCTTTCTGAGACTTGGAGTATTTGATGGTGAGGAGGTGTTCCTTATAAGGCCCTTTTATACAGTTCTATTAGGGTCCTTAGAGTCACCCCTAGTATCAGTATTAAGGTCCCTGGTGTTGCCTTATAGTTCGTTCTAGGGTTATTAGAGTTAGTCTAATAACTCATTATAGAGCCCATAGTATCTTCATTAGCATCCAATATAAGGACCTTAGGTTGTCTTAAAGGGTCTTTAGGGAGCCTCTAATATTGTCCTTTACTGTTAGATAGGTTGCCACCAAGTAGGTCTTGCTGTATGTCAATTGTGCCTAGAATCAATTGCACCAGAATGTGCATGTGATATTGTGGACACCTCTACTCACCCCTTTTGGCCATGTGAACAGGGTGGCACCATGGAGCCTAGGTTTCCTCTCATAGGGAAGGGTCCTTCAAGGGCCCTCGCACTGGTTGGGAAATCAACTTATGTGAATGACAAAACTGTAACATTTTGAAAAAACAAAATTTATTTAGGCCCATGATACCAACCGAGAATTCTTGAACTTCGAACTTGAACTTGAATTTTGGGATTTTCCAGGAGTGACTGGTGTGACCAGTGTGATATAAGTGACATGGCATATATGATAAACTAATAGGTTTTTTTTTAAGTTTTTATTCGCTTGTGATTTGCATATTCACTCATGATTTGCATATTCACTTGTGATTTGCATATTCATGTATTTGTGTATTTGTGTGTGATTGCACATGTGTAAGCCCTTTGTCAGTACCTTTTTCACCTTCACTTCTGCGTTGCCCCACACTTTATTTTCCTGATCCTGATCATCACCTCCCATGCAGACCTGCTTGTCAAGAAGCTCTGATTCCTCTGCAGAGGAAACCCAAGGAGATATCAAGGCAAGATGGACAACTGAGGAGGAAGCTGAGTTCTTAAACTTCCTCTTGGAGCACAAGGACCAAATGACGTCCAATGCTATGTTCAAGGATCAAGTCTTCAATGAGGTGGCCAGTCAAATTAGGCCCCTTTGCAAGAAGGGTGGCTTCAAAACTCTGAGCTCATGCAAGATGAAGTGGCAAAGGGTATGTGTTTCCTCTTTTCACTACACCTCAACACTGACACCATTCAACTAGATGAAGACTGACTGGGACACCATTTCAGTGATCAAAAATAAGTCTGGCATGGCTTGGGATGATGTGACAGGAATGGACATATCAGCAGAAAATCAAAATCAGGCAGTGTATGATGAGCTGGTCACGGTGCATCTGTAACTCCTGATTTGTCAACAATATCTTACTTTAGTAGGACAAACCAGTGGTCAAGAAGTTCCACCACAAGGGCTGGCCACATTGCGAGGCCATGGAATCTCTTGTAGGAACAAAAACTAAAGGAAAACATGTGTACTGGGCTTCGCAGCCAACACCTCATGCTGAGCATGCTCTATCCCAGCCACCTACTCCTGCTCACCTGACCCCCGATTTGTCTCAAGTTGGTGGCAGCAGGAGGGCATTGACTTCACCATCAAATACCTCATTTGACTTCGCAAATACCTCATTCAACTTCGTAACCAACAAGTGTAAATCACCTTGCATTGACAATATCCTGATGTCTGAAACATCTTCAGCTAAAAAACAGAAGGGTGACACGATGGTGTCTGCTGTCATGGGTGTTACAGCGGTCATGAACAGAGTTGTTGATGCCTTCAACTCAACTGTCTGTCCATTCTCTTGGTCTCTCCCTGCCCATGCCTGAATTCACACCCACACTCGCACCCGCACCCACACCCACACCCACACTCACAGGTGATACCATACCTGGATTTTTAGCAATTCCCAAGTATGCACATCAGACACTGGCAGTCCAATGCCTTGCCAGTGATATCAAGGATATCACAAATGGTTGTTGGTTGCCAACTGATGATATTGTCCCAGCATTATCCCTGTTTGCCAATTGTGGCATTGGAGAGGTGGATGGCTACCTCACGCTCATATCCGTGGAGTCATCACGTGAGTTTGCACATGGATACATATGTAATCTGGTGGAGAAAGTGAAGCAAGTGTAAGCGATGATTTGTGTTGTTGTGTCATGTATATGTATTCAAATAAATATTTCACATATGTGAAATTACATGTGATGTGCCAAAAAACATTTCTGCCAAAAAGTTGCATGCTTTGTCCCCATTGTTGTCCCCTCCCTCGCTCAAGATGCCTGATAACCCTCATCAGCAATGTGTACAATGGTGACACCAATGGCACCAACAGCTCTATGTCATGTTAAATATGTCAACTGTTCTCCTACGTTGCTGCCAAGCATTACTTGAGCTCCTTGCACCCCTCTATCGTCCTTGTATCCCATATCACACATCTTCATACACTGGGGCTAAGTGGGTTGAGGACCTACTCACTGGCCATCTAGAGCGCATTCGGACTGAGCTTGGGGTGCATAAAAAAGTATGTATCATCCTCCAGTGGATCCTCCAACAACTTGGTATCTCATCATCATGACACATCCAAGTCGAAGAACAAATTGCTATCTTCCTTTATACAGCTGTCACAGGGCTGCCATCAACACATGTCAGAGAGCGTTTTCAGCAGTCACCCTGCACCATTTCAAAGTAAGTATCTCTCAGGTTTCTTTCAGATGTCTTCTGATGGATAGCTAGGTATTTTAAAAAAATTCTAGGCATTCTCTCAAGCCCTCCCTTCTACACCACATTTGTGCACCTTCCCAATGCTGATTCACCCCCTCACCCCTTCATCCAAAGCAACCCCAAATTCTTTCCATTTCTCAAGGATGTGCTGGGTGCTATCAATGGTACACATATCGACTGTTTTGCCACTGCTGCAGAGTGTGATGTGGCAAGGAACCACAAAGGAGGTCTCATGCAGAACTGCCTTGTGGGATGCTCATTCAACCTCTGCTTCACCTACCTGCTGACTGGTTGGGAGGGTTCCACTGCTGATGTGACACTTTTTCACACAGCACATCATTCTGATCTTTGTGTCCCAAGGGGGAAGTATTATCTTGGTGATGTGGGTTTTGCCTCATCAGATTTACTTCTCACCCCTTATCGAGGCGTGCAGTACCATCTAGCTGAATGGGGCCGTGCTCGCACAAGGTGAGTCTTTGTTGTCTTACTTTCAAGTTGTCTTACTGATGTTTGTCTGAGGCCACACACAAGGAGCTGTTCAATTTGCATCATGCCCAAGCTCACAATGTCATTGAACGCATTTTTGGAATTCTCAAGCGGTGTTTCAACATTCTCTCACAACCCCATGAGTATGACATGGGAGTTCAAGCACGTGTCCCATGTGTGCTCACAGCACTTCACAATCTTATTCGCACATATGACTCTAGGGAGATTGGCACCTTTGATGACCAAGTGGCTGACCTCCAGATGGATGCACAAGAAGAGGAAGTGCTGGCTGGTGAACTTGGAACAGGCCCTGTGATGCATGGTGAGAGGGAGCAAGCAAATATCAGGCAAGATAAAGTTGCTGATGACATGTGGGAGCAGTATCAGAGAATTCAGAGGGACTGCGCAGAATGTGTTATTGAATAGTGCCCTTTTTCAAAAAAAGATTTTCCATTTCCTCTTCAAAAATCTCTCACTCTGTGTGCATGGATCTGGGCCCTACAGTATGCCTCGACAACATTCAGCAGACACAGCGGACTGAGTCAGTTCCCAGTCACAGCTGCAATCACAATATGTGAATATGCAAATCACAAGCAAATAAAAACTCATATTAAAAAAAAACCTATTAGTTTATCATATATGCGATGTCACTTATATCACACTGGTCACACCAGTCACTCCCAGAAAATCCCGAAATTCAAGTTCAAGTTCAAAGTTCAAGAATTCTTGGTTGGTATCATGGGCCTTACTTTCATACAAATTTGTAGCAAATAATTTGTGAAAATTAATTTTATATTTTGTTACAATAAATTCTTGTTACAAAATGATGAAATAAGTAGATAGTATTCACAAGATTTTAGGACATACATTATATTAAAAACATTTTAACTTGTTTCAAAATTTTGGGTGAAACATAATTGTGAAAAAATCAAAACTGCAAAATTTGGGTTTATGAAAAAGGTGGAATAAGAATTGTGAAATTTTTGAAATTTTTGAAAAAGTTTTGTGACTTGAATAATGATGTTAGGGAGATAAAGTTTTGTGATAATCATTGATAAGAACAAAATCTAGCCCTATGGAAAACGTAATGTTATCATTTTTAATGAAGAAAGTTTTTGAATACATTCACAATTTTGTTAAAGGAAAAATTTTGACAAAACAGAATATGAAATCCTAAGGCCCATGATACCAACCGAGAATTCTTGAACTTCAAACTTGAACTTGAATTTTGGGATTTTCCGGGAGTGACTGGTGTGACCAGTGTGATATAAGTGACATCGCATATATGATAAACTAATAGGTTTTTTTTAATATGAGTTTTTATTCACTTGTGATTTGCATATTCGCTTGTGATTTGCATATTCGCGTATTGTGATTTGCATATTCGCGTATTGTGATTGCAGCCATGACTGGGAACTGACTCAGTCCACTTGTGTCTGCTGAATGTTGCTGAGGCATACTGTAGGGCCCAGGATCCATGCATGCGGAGCGAGAGATTTTTGAAGAGGAAATGGAAAATCTTTTTTTGAAAAAAATACTATTCAATAACACTTTCTGCGTGGTCCCTCTGAATTCTCTGATACTGCTCCCACATGTCATCAGCAATTTTATCTCACCTGATATTTGCTCACTCCCTCTCACCCTGCATCACAGGGCCTGTTCCAAGTTCACCAGCCAGCGCTTCCTCTTCTTGTGCGTCCATCTGGAGGTCAGCCACTTGGTCATCAAAGGTGCCAATCTCCCTAGAGTCATATGCGCGAATAAGATTGCAAGCACACATGGGACGCGTGCTTGAACTCCCATGTCATACTTGCAGGGTTGTGAGAGAATGTTGAAACACTGCTTGAGAATTCCAAAAATGTGTTCAATGACATTGTGAGCTTGGGCATGACACAAATTGAACAGCTCCTTGGGTGTGCGTGGCCTAGGACAAACATCAGTAAGACAACTTGAAAGTAAGACAACAAAGACTCACCTTGTGCGAGCATGGCCCCATTCAGCTAGATGGTACCGCACACCTTGATAAGGGGTGAGAAGTACATCTGACGAGGCAAAACCCGCATCACCAAGATAATACTTCCCCCTTGGGACACGAAGATCAGAATGATGTGCTGTGTGAAAAAGTGTCACATCAGCAGTGGAACCCTCCCAACCAGTCAGCAGGTAGGTGAAGCGGAGGTCGAATGAGCATCCCATGAGGCAGTTCTGCATGAGACCTCCTTTGCAGTTCCTTGCCGCATCACGCTCTGCAGCAGTGGCAAAACAGTCGATATGTGTACCGTCGATAGCACCCAGCGCGTCCTTGAGAAATGGAAAGAATTTGGGGTTGCTTTGGATGAAGGGGTGAGGGGGTGAATCAGCATCGGGAAGGTGCACAAATGTGGTGTAGAAGGGAGGGCTCGAGAGAACGCCTAGAATTTTTTTAAAATACCTAGCTATCCATCAGACAACATCTGAAAGAAACCTGAGAGATACTTACTTTGAAATGGTGCAGGGTGACCGCTGAAAACGCTCTCCGACATGTGTCAATGGCAGCCCTGTGACAGCTGTATAAAGGAAGATAGCAATTTGTTCTTTGACTTGGACATGTCGTGATGATGAGATACCAAGTCGTTGGAGGATCCGCTGGAGGATGATAAATACTTTTTTATGCACCCCAAGCTCAGTCCGAATGTGCTCTGGATGGCCAGTGAGTAGGTCCTCAACCCACTTAGCCCCAGTGTATGAAGATGTGTGATATGGGATAGGAGGACGATAGAGGGGTTCAAGGAGCTCAAGTAATGCTTGGCAGCAAAGTAGGAGAACAGTTGACATATTTAACATGACATAGAGCCATTGGTGCCGTTGGCATCACCATTGTACCCATTGCTGATGAGGGTTGTCGGGCATCTTGAGTGAGGGAGGGGACAACAACGGGGACAAAGCATACAACTTTTTGACAGAAAATGTTTTTGGCACATCACATGTAATTTCACAATATGTGAAATATTTATTTGGATACACATACATGACACAACAACACAAATCATCGCTTACACTCGCTTCACTTTCTCCACCAGATTACATATGTATCCATGTGCAAACTCACGTGATGACTCCACAGATATGAGTGCGAGGTAGCCATCCACCTCTCCAATGCCGCAATTGGCAAACAGGGATAATGTTGGGACAATATCATCAGTTGGCAACCAACAACCATTTGTGATATCCTTGATATCACTGGCAAGCTGTTGGACTGCCAGTGTCTGGCATGCATACTTGGGAAGTGCCAAAAATCCAAGTACAGTATCACCTGTGAGTGCAGGTGCGGGTGTGGGTGCGGGTGCGGGTGCGGGTGCGGGTGCGGGTGCGGGTGCGGGTGCGGGTGCGGGTGCGGGTGCGGGTGCGGGTGCGGGTGTGGGTGCGGGTGCAAGTGCGAGTGCGAGTGCGGGTGCGGGTGTGAATTCAGGCATGGGCGGGGAGAAACCAAGAGAATGGACACTTGAGTTGAAGACATCAACAACTCTGTTCATGACCGCTGTAACACCCATGACAGCAGATGCCACAGTGTCACCCCTCTGTGTTTTAGCTGAAGATGTTTCGGACATCAGGATATCATCAATGTGAGGTGATTTATGCTTGTTGGTTACAAAGTCGAATGAGGTATTTGATGGTGAAGTCGATGCCCTCCTGCTGCCACCAACTTGAGACAAATCGGGGTCAGGTGAGCAGGAGTAGGTGGCTGGGATGGAGCATGCTCAGCATGAGGTGTTGGCTGCAAAGCCCGGTATGCATGTTTGCCTTTACTTTTTGGTCCTACAAGAGATTCCATGGCCTCACAATGTGGCCAGCCCTTGTGGTGGAACTTCTTGACCACTGGTTTGTCCTACTAAAGTAAGATATTGTTGACAAATCAGGAGTTACAGATGCACCGTGACCAGCTCATCATACACTGCCTGATTTTGATTTTCTGCTGATATGTCCATTCCTGTCACATCATCCCAAGCCATGCCAGACTTATTTTTGATCACTGAAATGGTGTCCCAGTCAGTCTTCATCTAGTTGAATGGTGTCAGTGTTGAGGTGTAGTGAAAAGAGGAAACATGTACCCTTTGCCACTTCATCTTGCACGAGCTCAGAGTTTTGAAGCCACCCTTCTTACAAAGGGACCTAATTTGACTGGCTGCCTCATTGAAGACTTGATCCTTGAACATAGCATTGGACATCATTTGGTCCTTGTGCTCCAACAGGAAGTTTAAGAACTTGGCTTCCTCCTCAGTCATCCATCTTGCCTTAATATCTGCTCGGGTTTCTTCTGCAGAGGAATCAGAGCTTCTTGATGAGCGGGTCTGCATGGGAGGTGATGATCAGGATCAGGAAAATAAAGTGTGGGGTGATGCCAAAGTGAAGGTGAAAAAGAAGGTACTGACAAAGGGCTTACACATGTGCAATCACACACAAATATACAAATATGCAAATATGCAAATCACAAGCAAATATGCAAATCACAAGTGAATAAAAACTCATATTAAAAAAAAAACCTATTAGTTTATCATATATGTGATGTCACTTATATCACACTGGTCACACCAGTCACTCCCGGAAAATCCTGAAATTCAAGTTCAAGTTCGAAGTTCAAGAATTCTCGGTTGGTATC
>JAGFNK010000493.1:0-38658 GCA_025769875.1 Russula earlei
AGACAGGCAACCGGACAAGCCTACCCGGACAGGCCTCACGATTCCCACATGTTCTCATGACTCATCTAGCCTCGCATGTACCACCACCTTCCAGCGTGTTCCAGTCTCGACCGTCTCATTGTTACTTTGTGTCTACTATTTGATATAGGACAATACTGTCTATATAAACCTGTCAGTAAGAGAGAACAAGCCCTAAGCTTGTTCTCTTGTGAATATCACTGGATTCTAGCTTCAGGACTGTAGGCTTGCAGAGAATCAAGCAATCGCCTTCGAAAGTCCCTCTTCTCTTTGAGTCTTCAAACGCGAAGACTTATCACTCAAATTTCCTCTCCGCGGTACACACTAGCCTTGGCTGTGTTGTCACCAAGACTCCCAAATCTCACGAGAACTCGTCGTCTCACTCGACTCAGTGCGCACGTCTCGCGTGTGAAATGATTTGTCAGTGACACCACCCCCAGTCGGTGACACCCTATGGAAGAAAATTCTGAAACTACATCACGACTCCCTTGCCACTGGGCATCCTGGCCGATGGAAAACTTATGAACTAATCAGCTGAAACTATTGGTGGCCAGGAATGCTAACCTATGTCAAAAGTTATGTAGATGGTTGCACAATTTGCCAAAGCACAAAGAACCACCCAAAAACAGAAACACCCCTTGTACCTGTCAAGACACGTACTGCTGATCACTAAGGACTCAGGAGCAGGTGGGCAAGGGTCGGAACAGATTATATGTGGCGAAAGCGGCATTGAATAGGAGGATGAGCCAAATGACGAGGAGGTACCAGATGGGGACTGGTAGGTGTTGCAAGGGACAGAGGCAAAGGTTAGAGGCCAGTGTGATGAGAGGGCTTTATTGCCATTTTCAGCACACTTGGCAGAGCTTGAATTCCACCCAAATCGGTGCAGAAACCCCCTCAAACATGCGGGATGAATATCTCCCTCAAAACAGCTTCAATTCATATGAAACCTATTGTCCCTGAATTGCCTGAATGAGGGCTAGGCAGCCCCATTGTCTTCATGAGATTTGAGTGAGAATTGGTGGAGCTGGACTCAAGCCACCTCCACATGTGTATTAGATGAATTACAACTCAAAATCATGGTCTATATCTATTATTTTTCCCTCATGTTGTACCCATTGGCTGTCTTGAGGCAGCCCCATAGTGTTTTTGACTCAAGTGTTGTGGTGTGCAACATTGTTTTCAGTGTGATCAGAGTGACGACCAGCCACTCATCTGTTGAGATTATCATTGATTTGGGTGATTTGGTATGTTACCACTACCCTGGGACATTGTGATGTAATCACAGCTCAGACGCGTTGACGCGTCGGTTACATGGACCGGGCATCACCGGCGTAGATGCATGACGCGTTGGATCACACGGTCCAGCTCAGCTCACATGCTGAGATCTGCGTTACTTACAATGATAAGTTAATTGATGACAATTGGTAGCTACTAACGACTGATCCTTGTATGATCTTTGTTTCTTATTGATGGTAGCTACCTGCAGTGTACTTAGAGACGCTCTGGAGTACTTAAGAGCGTCGTATTTCGATAGATCACTTCAGTCTTGTCTTACACAATACTGAAGTGAGTACTTACTGTTTCCTATCTCATCTCTCGCATCTAATCACGCGTTGTAGATATCTTGTGATAGGTATTACTGAATTATAGTCTTGTCTTACACAATACTGAAATATCTTGTGATAGATCTTAAGGATCTTATCGCTCTTATCATAACCTGTGCCCATCTGCTTCAACTGGTTATGGGCCCTGACCGTGTCTAAATTCCAAAGTCGAAGATTCACACACAAGCTTACCATTTTTTTCCCTCTTCACAAGCCTCTGTTATCAGACGACACCCTACTCCCTCGGTCCCTGGAGCCAAAGGATTGACGCGCGCGTTATCTATCACGCGTCAGGGGTACTGATTTGATCTTCAATAATCCAGCAACAACTGCTCCATTAGCCCGGGTTGGCAATTCGCAATTACCTGAAATTTACTCACGGCACCCTCGCCCAATGTTTACGTTCCCTCCTCGATCTTGATCACTTGCTTGGTCATCTCGCTTACTGGCCATTACCCCACATCCTGAATAATTATTGCACGTCACATTACAGTTACAGATGATAGCCCCTCCAGCAATACTTCTTAGGACGCTGAGGGAGAACACTTTTAGATGCACGCGCTCTTGAAATATACATTCAGAAGGTCACATTGGCAGTAACAAAAATGACATCAAATTGTATACTTGCAAGCTCAAGTGGGAGGAACTCAAATGCGCATACGGCGGCGTCAGATCAATGTCAAGCGTTCTACACATGGGCATCCCTTACACGCACATTCCTAGATGTTAGATGACACACATCAGACGTTCCCGCGATTGCATCAAACGATGCATGGATCACTCTCCAATATAGCCATTTATTCATATCGAATCTCCATTTCATCTCTATTCTTATCTAAATGTTACCCGACGCTTACTCGGCTGTCGCATCGACAAATTCTAGCCTCCGGTGCTCCGATGGACCTTTCCCCACACGATCCAGGTACGGATCAGTAATGAGGATGGTCGTCAGGCCGGCCTCTCCACCTCACAAAATACAGTCATTCTGGTAAAGACACACAACACTACGTCCGAAATACAATGCTGCTATTGCAATCAACTTGGGCATGCAGTCTGGACTACCGGAAGGAGAAGGCAACGAATACAAAAGTGACAGGCACTGACAGGAACGTCAGCGCGTACATAGTGGGCAATACTGCTCCTATTACCGAGGTATCGGACGTCCGATGAATATGAGATTCTGGGTTTCCCTTTACGCGGCGGCTAGATCTTGATCGACTACGGAGCTCCTCATCATATTAGTCCGTTCCGGACCCCCGACTTCATTATTTGCGCTCCGGCCTCCAGATCTATTACTCTGGGAGGTTATACAGTCATCAGACAGATTGGGACTGGATCTGCGTCCGTCCTGCCGGCCGGAAGGCCTTGGAGATATCCTTATTAACCCTCATAGACATTCTACATGTACCGAAGGCCAATGCATGCGACTACATAGTGCGCACGCTACTTTGGAACGGGGGATGCATCACTTACACTCAAGAGGGGTGTTCAAACTTACACATCAAAGATTGGAAGATCGCGCACAGCTGGCTGGAGAACAATCTATTGTGTATTAACTTCATAACTCCAGCTCTACACGTGCAAAGAAGTGTCCTATCATTTCACATCCAGCATCAGCGCATGGGACATATGTTTCCACCGCGCGTTAATCTATCACAGTGATTCCGGTACTCGGATCTCGCTTGGCTTTACGGATCGCGATCAGTTATCCTGTCCGGAGTATACACTCGGCAACCGAATGCTTCTTTTCTGGGCTTCCCCTTAGCGATTGGATCCTCGGCTACAGATTATCTACAGCACCTTAGCCGATCTGCTGCATGTGAGATCAATTCGAGGCGCTAGCTATTGAGGCAACGCGCGCTCACATACTTATCAGTTCATGGAGGGATCAAACATAGATTAACAATGCTAGATTCACCACAGGAGAATGGAGTGCCGGATAGATGGAATTGGACCCTTGAAGACAACACACGCTCAAAGTTGCACGGCGCTGGTCTTAGCCTCAGGTTCTGGAGCTTAGTACTAACGCTGCCGTCCATACTAATGATCGGACTCCATCACGCATTCTCTGTGCACACACACTTCATACACTGTGAACGGATGGACTGACTCCGGTTGTCTCCCAATTCCGCCTTCTTTAGATGTAGGGTGTATGTCTACACGCCTGACCATCGTAATCTTATCGCACGACAAGCGCATACTGCATAGCCAGGGGACATGTTACAGACACTGCTCCGCCTGCACAACTCTTGGTCCCTACAGGACCGGTGACATTCTCTGCCTTACTTTCACATAAACCGGATCGTCAGCACTTTGTTCCGCACCTCCGGAAACCCCATTAGATTCCCTCACACCACCCTCACTCGACCTTACCCCACCTATACAGCCAGTTCCACACACTCCGCCATACCATTTATGCCATCATCACTTAGCATTATTGGGACAATTCATTGGTCCACTGCGTCCGCTCTCAGTTACACATCTTGGGTCTTATTCGCGTCCGCGTTCCGAATGTTTCGGAGGGACTGCATACACAGATCCGAGAGGGCGCTTATCACATACAGCTCGGCTACGTGGAAGCGATCACTAGGCTACATATCGGGAAGGCACTTTATCGGATTCTGCCGATGAGTGGCAAGTCGCGTGTCAAATATGTGATCGATGCGCTTGCGAAAATTGGTACCTGGGATATCAATTGATCTTATAGATCTTATCAGAATGGGTGTGCAGCATGCAAATCTTGGAGATTTCGTGCGCGTTTCAATTGCACAGGGGTTCACCCAATTTACAAGGCATTGACATTGATGAAACCTTCTCACCAGTAGCCAGGTCCGAGTCTTAGCGACTCTTGTTCAGCGTTGGCTGCGCGAACACATTGGGAAATCAACGGACGTCTTGTCGGCGTTCCTATTTGGCTCACTGAGTGACAAGATTTAGTTTTATTGGAGCAACCGCAAGGCTTCATCACACCGGACAGACAAGAAAGTTTTTCTCTGGTCTTACACAGGCCTATCGTACATGGGACTTACGTTCTCATGGAGTCCTTAGTGGCTTCACGTTTACATGCACGCATTCTCATGCGGGCATTGACTTAGCACGCACGCATTCTCATGCGGGCTTCACAAGTCATACGCACACATTCTCATGCGGGCTTCACATTCATACACACGCATTCTCATGCGGGCATCGGTTTCACGTGCATGCATTCCCATGCGGGCACTTATCTCGGCTTCGCGCTCACGCATTCTCATGCGGACATATGTCATCGCCAAGACGCGGGGGGATCCATTGCCATTTCCTTATCAGTTCACATCCTCTCTGCCGATGACATCATTATCTTAGGCGACCCTCGCGGTCTCGACGCTCACATCTATGGGCAGCGCTCACATCTACGGGCACATATACATCCTTGTCTATACGCTACGAGTTGACAGATCTAGGCAAGATCGCGTCATATCTCGGGATCCGCGTTACACGCGATCGCTCGGCTAACACAGACATCGATCATTCAAGGTACATCTCGGATCTCTTCGGGATGGCGGATTCCACTCCACTCCGCTTCTGTAATCTCGGAGGTCTTACCTCGGGATGGCGGACTTCCGTTCTGCTTCCACATTCCACTCCGTTCCGACGTGGAAGTCCAGTTGATCAAGCACTCCGGAGACGCAACGCCTATGGCGATTAGGCAATATATTAATGTTTTAACGGCAGCCTCCCCTATGTGCAGATCTGAACACTTCACTGGACACTTTCCTGGCAGTCTCTCGACTGTGCGTTTACACGCGTTCACACGCGTTCACACTTTCCTTTGCAGTCTCTCGCCTGCATACATATTCATTTGGAGTCTTTCGACTCGCAGTCTCTTGACTCACCCACTCTTTAATCACTTGCATTTCACTGCAATACCTACCTCATCAAGATGTCCACCTGCTGATGGTCTTACCACGCCGCACGCCCATGCACGACACCAGTCCTTTTGTTACTGGGTTAGATCTCTCTTGATCTAATCTACCGACTGTCTCAATCACGGGGGGATGTTGAGATTATCATTGATTTGGGTGATTTGGTATGTTACCACTACCCTGGGACGTTGTGATGTAATCACAGCTCAGACGCGTTGACGCGTCGGTTACACGGACCGGGCATCACCGGCGTAGACGCATGACGCGTTGGATCACGTGGTCCAGCTCAGCTCACATGCTGAGATCTGCGTTACTTACAATGATAAGTTAATTGATGACAATCGGTAGCTACTAATGACTGATCCTTGTATGATCTTTGTTTCTTATTGATGGTAGCTACCTGCAGTGTACTTAGAGACACTCTGGAGTACTTAAGAGCGTCGTATTTCGATAGATCACTTCAGTCTTGTCTTACACAATACTGAAGTGAGTACTTACTGTTTCCTATCTCATCTCTCGCATCTAATCACGCGTTGTAGATATCTTGTGATAGGTATTACTGAATTATAGTCTTGTCTTACACAATACTGAAATATCTTGTGATAGATCTTAAGGATCTTATCGCTCTTATCATAACCTGCGCCCATCTGCTTCAACATCATCACCCCTCTCACCTCTCCATTCTGACCATCCTTTGCCCTCATTCCCACCACACCTGCTGTCTCAGACGCATCAGTCGCACTGCTCCCTTCCAACTCGCATTTGGCCCTCCACACCCACAGTCGCAGCCATGCTAGTCACACTGCCCTCAGCCTCAGCCTTCTCAGTCTCAGCCACTGCCACCGCACCCCTAGTTTTGCCAGCCGTCTCCGTCGCCCCAGCTTCAGATCAGTCAACCGCCGCCACTGCGCTCTTAGCCTTGCCAGCCACCTTAGACTTGTCAGCCGCCACCATAACCTCAGCCTCAGCCACCGACGTCTTAGCGCCACACACCGCCATCTCCACCACCGTCTCACAAGCCACCGCCGCCATGCCCTTGTCAGCCACAGCCGCCGTCGCCCCATGCATCGCCCTCAGTCGTTGCCTCCGCCCCGTCTGCCTCCACCATCGCACCAGCTCAGTCTGCCACCACCTTCTTAGTCTCAGCCTCAGTCTTCTCAGTCTCAGCCACTGCTTTAGTAGTTTCACGCGACACCAGCACCACCGCACCACCGCAACCCCTCGCCACCAGCACCACCCCAGAAGACCAAGAAGGCCTCGGCCACAAACTTAGCCACAACATGCCACAACAGGAGCAGAAGCCGCCGCCACGCCACCACCGCAAGCGAAGCAGTCACCGACGCCAACAGCACACTGCACGCCGCCTCCCACATCGCCTCCCCATCCGTTCGCACGCTCTTGCCCACATCTGCTGCCGACACCTGCAGTGGAGACAACCCCACCACCGCCGCCACAAGATGACAGATCCCACCCCTGTGCAAGCCGCCCCACGCATCCTCTTTCTCGAGTCCTCGCCACCTACATCTCTATCTATGAACTTACACTCACCGCCTACGCCTTCGCTCCTCATCCATGCCTGCTGCCACTACCTGCAATGGAGACGACCACGCCGCCACCACCACAAGACAACACCACCACCACGCAGCCGCCATCTTGTCACCGCCGCCCTCGTCTCCATCACCTCTGTTTCCCATCGCCCTCGCCTCTTCCATCATTGCCATCACCGATCGCCGCCTTTGCGTCTTCCGCAGCACAAGCAGCCACGACCGCCGCCTCAATTCAGATGCGAAAGGCTCAAAACACTCGCATTCAGATGCTTGACCAAGGATGGTCAAAGTTTCAAGCCCCTGGGAGGTGTAAGGAAGATTATGGCTGGCCTCAAAATCACATGCGAAAACGCGACACGACACGACATGACACTGACATCTCAGCTCCCTTTCATCCCTTGCCACCTCCCTCTCATTCCAGGCAGTCCACCAACCGCACACCACAAGCCATCTCGTGTGCAACATCAAGACCTCGATCGCATCGCCCAGCCCTTGCCACCGACCACGTGCGCATGCACGCCTCGGCACACTAGACGCGTTCACAGTCTCAAGCCTTTCATGACCGCCTCGACCGTCTCAACCAGTCTTGATTCACTTTCATGCCTTTCATCTCTAGTACCTCTCTCCTGTATATAAAAACACCCTAGCTACTCTGTAGTAGAAAGAGTTCAGAATAGGACCCCTCTTTGCAACCCACTCCTCTCTGTCTGTGAAAAACAAGAAGGATGGTCAGATCGAGAGGCAAGAGGGGTGATGAGTGGCTGGCCGCGACTCCAATTGCACTGGAAACAACATTGCACACCACAACACTTGAGTCAAAAACACTATGGGGCTGCCTCAAGACAGCCTGTGGGTACAACATGAGGGAAAAATAATAGATATAGACCATGATTTTGAGTTGTAATTCATCTAATACACATGTGGAGGTGGCTTGAGTCCAGCTCCACCAATTCTCACTCAAATCTTATGAAGACAATGGGGCTGCCTAGCCCTCATTCAGGCAATTCAGGGACAATAGGTTTCATATGAATTGAAGCTGTTTTGAGGGAGATATTCATCCCGCATGTTTGAGGGGGTTTCTGTGCCAATTTGGGTGGAATTCAAGCTCCACCAAGTGCGCTGAAAACGGCAAATAAACAAGGCGGTCGTTGAAGAGTACCTTGAAGATGAGAGGAGTCTTTAAACTGAGCGGTCACGGGGGAGTACCCAAGAATATGAGAGTATCACAAATGGACAGTCTGATGACTGCCATACTTCATTGGGGCTTATATACAGTGTACAGGGTCGATTACAAAGAGCTGGAACTATTCTAGACCCTTTGGTACCATCCAATAGGACTACAGAGGCATAAACTTGCTTGTGTCAAGTTTCAGGCTTACTGAGCGCATTACTGATCATTGTGGAGCAATGACATCATTATGATGTCACTGTGGAGTGCTTAGTGAGCCAATGAGGTCACTGTGGAGCCACTCAGTCAGCCATGCTGTCATTTGGAGCCTTGATGACATCAGATGAGTTATGCAACAGTTTCTAAGACTTGGTGCCGCTGTTTTGGGTTCTTGGTGGCTGGGTGACCAAGTGGTTGCCACACGATGATTACCCGATTAGGAAACGGGTGCCTGGTCATGTTATAGTGCCTTTGCAATAGTGATATCTTGCACCACAGGAGGGGTAGCCCAAGAAATGGAAGGGAGTTGGCAATGTGAAGTGAGAGAGGTCTCTCTTGAGTGAAATAGGGCAATATATCGCCAGGACCTGGCCTTGGTTTGTAACAGTACCAATTACACCAGCTAGAGAAGTATGGAAAAGCATTACCATGGACTTTATCACAGACCTACCAGTTTCACAAGGCTTTGACAGCCTCCTAGTCATGGTAGACCAATTCAGCAAAGCAATAATCATTACCCCTTGCCACAAGACAATCACAGCAGACAAAACAGCAACATTAATTATGAACAATGTCTGGAGAAGAATAAGCCTCCTGACACAAATAATATCAGACAGAGGCCCTCAATTCGCAGCAAAAGTTACTCAAGAACTATGGAAGAAATTAAATGTCAAGGTATCATTGAGCACGGCATATCACCCACAGACAGATGGAGAAACAGAACAAGTTAACCAAGAACTAGAACAATACCTACAAATATTTTGCAACCACCAAGTGGACAATTGGGCAGAACTAATTCCCTTTATGGAGTTTGCACATAATGCCAGACAACACAGTGCGACAAACAAACCCCCTTTCAAGGTCTGGTATGGCTTTAACCCAACATTTGCTCTGCCCCTTGCCTTTACATCAAAGTTCCCTTCAATCCAAGAAAGACTAATGAGACTAAATCAGCTCAGAGAAGAAGTAGCTGCCTCCCTGAACCAAGCAACTGAGATCATGAAGCAATCAGGACCTCAATCATCCACCTTTCGTTATAAAGAAGGGGATCAAGTATGGTTGGAAGCCACAAATCTATGAACCACTCACCCAAAAGCAAAACTAGCCCCTCGATGCTATGGACCATTCAAAGTCATCACTGCCTATCCAGTAAACGTTCGCCTTGAGCTACCAAAGTCCTGGAAGATACACCCAGTTTTTCACCACTCCCTGATTAAACCTTACAAAGAAACCATAGCCCACAGTCCTAACTTCTCAAACCTGCCACTGGTACTAGTCAAAGGAGAAGAACAATATGAAGTAGAACAGATCTTAAACTCTCAACTCTCCCCAAACCACAAAGGGACCCAATACCTAGTTAAATGGAAAGGGTACACTGCTGCAGAGAATACTTGGGAACCAGCATCTAACCTATCAAGAGCGCAATTACTAGTCAAAGACTTCCATCGGAAATATCTGAAGGCGCTTAAAACGGTTCCCACCAGGAGTAACCCCTAAATAAACAACTCTCATCATGACCTCCATCGACGACTATCTTTATCCTTGTTACCAAAGAACTTTTCAGAGAATCCCTGCAATCACATGCACCCAATCGATCACAGCTATCCCAAAAATAGTCCATAGAACATGAGAGAACTCCCCACAAACAAACAGACTTTGACTTTTCATATGCAAACTACTCCACCTTCCAAAGAAACAAGTCCCTACCGTTTCAGGAGCAACAAGTCTATAAAGAGGGGATGAATGTTATGAACCAAGGCCAGGTCCTGGCCATATATTGTCCTATTTCACTCAAGAGAGATCTCTCTCACTTTGCATTGCCAACTCCCTTCTGTTTCTCAGGCTACCCCTTGTGTGGTGCAAGATATTGCTATTGCAAAGGCACAATAACACGACCAGGCACCCGTTTCCTAATCGGGTAATCATCGCGTGGCAGCCACATGGTCACCCAGCCACCAAGAACCCAAAACAGTGGCACAAACTCTTAGAAACTCATAACTCATCTGACGTCATCAAGGCTCCAATGACATTATGGCTGACTGAGCAATGTTGAGATTACCACTGCTTTGGGCAGTCTGATGTAATCACAGCCCAGTCGCATTAACACGTTGGCTCCCATGGACCGGGCGCTCTCGGCTCACGCGCGTCGCTCACGCGTTGGATCAGCCCGGACTGGCTCAGCTCAGATGCTGCAGCCTGCATATGTTACAATGATAAGTTAATTGATGACAATCGGTAGCTACTAACAACTGATCCTTTATGATACAAGCTGGTAGTTATGATTACTTTGCTTAGAGACACTTTTGCGTATTTAAGAGGCACTCAATTAGCTAGATCGCTTCAGTCTTGTCTTACACAATACTGAAGTGAGTACTTACTGTTTCCTATCTTATCTATCGCATCTGATCATGCGTTGTAGATATCTTTTGATAGGTATTACTGATTTACAGTCTTGTCTTACACAATAATGAAATATCTTTTGATAGATCTTAAGGATCTTATCGCTGTTATCATAACCTGCGCCCATCTGCTTCAACAGGTTATGGGCCCTGACCGTGTCTAAATTCCAAAGGCAAAGATCAACACACAAGCTCATCATTTTTCCTTGATAATCTCCCTTATTCAAGAGCCTCTGTTAATCAGACGACACCCTACTCCCTCGGTCCCTGGAGCCGAAGGATTGACGTGCACGCTATCACGCGTCAGGGGTACTGATTTATCTTCATTAATCCGGCAACAACCGCTCCATTAGCCCGGATTGGCAATCCACATTTACCTAACATTTACTCATGGCACCCTCGCACCATGTTTACATTCCCTCCCGAAATCTCGATCACTCACTTGGTCATCTCACTTACTGGCCATTACCCCACAATCATGAATAGTTATCGCATGTCGCACATCACAGATGATAGTCTCTCCAGCAATACCACTTGGGACACTGGGGAGATCTTCCTTAGATGCACGCGCTCTTGAAATATATGTTCAGAAAGGTCACATTGGCAGTAACGAAAAATGACATCAAAATTGTTTACTTGCAAGCTCAAGTGGGAGGAACTCAAACGCACATACGGCGGCGTTGGATCAAATGTCAGCATTCATATTCATTCGTAGCCCTCACAGGCACATTCCTAGACGACATACATCCGGCGTTCCCGCAATTGCAACAATTATTGCCGTTTTCAGCGCACTTGGCGGAGTTTGAATTCCACCCAAATCGGTGCAGAAAACCCTCTCAAACGTGCAGGGAGAATATCTCCCTCAAAACAGCTTCAATTCACATGAAACTTATTGTCCCTGAATCGCCTGAATGAGGGCTAGGCAGCCCCATTGTTTTCATGAGATTTGAGTGAGAATTGGTGGAGCTGGACTCAAGCCACCTCCACATGTGTATTAGATGAATTACAACTCAAAATCATTGTCTATATCTATTATTTTTCCCTCATGTTGTACCCATGGGCTGTCTTGAGGCAGCCCCATAGTGTTTTTGACTCAAGCGTTGTGGTGTGCAACGTCGTTTCCCTCATATCGTGTGACAGTAGCATGGTCGTGTGCCGGGAAGGAGCCCCCCCAGGAAGTGCACACCTGAGCCCATGGGGCGGTAAAGTGTGTCCAAGAATGCAGAATGACTTCATAAGACTGAAGCTCCAAAGAGGAGGAGCACCTAGCGGGAACGCGAGAACGCGTTTGTTCATTCGACTGCACTCAGGTTCACACAGATGATAAGGGAACAACAGGGCAACTTTATTCAACATGGTAGCAGATACAGGTGGGAACTAAGGCTAAGGGACAGGAAAAGCACAAAAGACAGGCATATGAAAGGAAATCTAGACGTGAGAAGGGGACCGAAGCTGGACAACGCGAGGTATCGAGTCGTGGTCTCCAGCGGCTGTGGTAGTGGCATGTGGCGATTTGTGAACGATGGCCGAGGCCAGGTGTGGTGACGAGGGGTGTGGTCAAGTCGCGACGCAAGGAGGGGGAGATGATGCAAAGGAGAGGCTGGAGGGGGGATAGGGAGAGTGCTGGTGGGTGGTCGCTTGGGCGCTGATGGCACTGCCGAACGCGATTGCGGGTGGGACAATTGGAGAACTTGGATGGCAGATGCGAGGTAGAGGAGCGAGGGGGCGTGGAAGTAGAAAGGGAGAGGGAAGACGGCGGCAGGCTGGGAAATGGACGCATAGGCGGCGTGCAGATCTCTGACTAACAAAGTGAGAGTCTAGTAAAAAAGGGGAGAAAAGCATACCGAAATAGCAACACTGTCTGATGGCAACGAAGACGGCGGCATGGTACAGGGCTCTTCGGCTGTGCGTTGGGACTCGTTGGTGCATGGTGAAGGCGGGGGCGTTGAGGGTGAGGGCATGCGGCGGTTGATGGGGGCGAGGGTGGCATGCTGGCAGCGACGATAATGATGATGTGAGGATGAAGAGGAGATGGCACAAAAGGAATACGCACATATGTACTCTTGTAAGCGATTCGCGGCCAGCCATATAGCTGTGTGGGTGAGTCGACATCGAGGCCGTGCACCTTTGCGACAATTTTGCATGTCTTGTGGTCCATGCGTTTGTGCTGTAGTGAGTTCCCAGGCTTCTGCATTTACATAGGCATAGGACTCTTCCTCCCCATCGTCATCAATAGCAGGAAGGGATGTCTTGGAAGCCTGAGCTCGTGGTTGTGATCGCTTCGGTCGAGTGGGAGTGCCTGAGCTGTCACTTTCATTTCCACCAGTTTTTTTTCGGGCAGCCTTCCTTTGGCCAGTAGTACGTGTCGATGCAGGCCGGCGTTTTGAAGCACGTTGCTTCGAGCCCATGAGGGTTTAGGGGGTTGAAATGGAGGGGTAGAGCAAGGTATGGTGAGCAGCTCTGGGAAGGGAAGAACACCCTGTCGTCGTCCTGGAGTAGGAGTGGACAGGTGGACGGTTGATGAATAAGCCACACGACTCTTTACACACTCGCTTTACGCTTTCTTTACATCACGCTTTTCGCACATTCAACTAAACATATGCCACGTGGCCGGGCATTGTCTGATGATGCATGCTGGATTATCTTACACATGTCTTCAAGATTGACCCTTGACGATATCACCCATCACACTGGAGTTCCTTGTCGTACTATAGAGCGCATTGTGGCCGATTTCAGATCTCGTGGAACAGCCAATCGCCCAAACAGTCTACTTCAACCAGCAAATAGAATCCTTACAATGCAGGAAGTACAAGTGAGTTCCCCACATTGTCTAGTTCGTTCTGTGGCACATATTGGCTAGTTTCTTCAAGGCACCATCATCCATACTCCGGATGCCTATCTTGACGAGCTGAGAGATATTTTAAGAGAAAGGACTGGCGTTGAGGTGTCATTGATGACTATATGGCATACCCTGAGAAGGAGTGGCTTCACGATGAAGAAGGTAAGTCATTTCACCTTGAGTTCACACTCAAGTGCACTGACTTGCCCAGCTGAGCAAAAATGCACTAGAGCGCAATGAGGACCTGCGCCTTCAGTATCGGTATACCTTTGGCATCACCTATACCGCAGAGCAGGCGGTTTTTGTGGACAAAGCTCCTTTGATTGCCGAACTGACCTTCGAGGGCGAGCATGGGCGATGTCAGGGCAAGCAGCGGTAAGGAAGAGCTTTTTCATTCGAGGAAAACGGTGTGTCCTGCTATCTATATCTACAACAGACTAGAATACAAAGTATCCAGTTATTCGCTTCTCCCAGCGCTCTCGCTCGATGGCATCATCTATAGCCAGCTGGTTGAGGGTTCTTTCACATCTGAACTATTTACCTGGCTTCATCCAAGGTCTACTTTCGAAAATGAATCCCTTCCCTGGCAAGAACTCAGTATTGATCATGGACAACGCGCGCATTCATAGAAGTCCACGAATACTCCAAATGGTCGAAGAAAGGTATCATATTGTTTTCTCATGCTGATGTATTGCTCATTTGATGAAGGGGATGTCGGCTCCTTTACCTGCCACCATACTCTCCTGATTTTAATCCAATCGAACTCGCATTTTCAAAGATCAAGGCCTATGTTCGTCAGAATGGGGGTGTGGCTCGTGCTGACTTGGGTGGTGATGATACCGATGTGTGGGTTTTCCTGTATAGGGCAGCATTCTCTGTTACGTCGGATGACGCAGCAGGTTGGTTCCACAAATGTCACTATATCTGAAGTTACTGTGGTGTCCCCTGTTGTACTGTATTGTATCTTGCAAAGCTACCGTTCCGGCCTTGAACATCATTGGACCCCAAGCCAACTGCTGCCCCTAGCAGCGGGAGACCCCCACCACTCACGGCTGCTGGCTATGAAATCAGCTGTGCTGGCCTTTCCCCCTACAACCTGCTCCCCATGTTCTCACCCGCGTCCATGAACTCGCTACGACGCCTGCACGGGCGCCTCATGTGTGGGCCCTGTTGTTGCATAAAGCGAGCATGTAAAGAGTTGTGTGGCTTATTCATCAACTGTCCACCCTGTCCACTCCTACTCCAGGACGACGACAGGGTGTTCTTCCCTTCCCAGAGCTGCTCACCATACCTTACTCTACCCCTCCATTTCAACCCCCTAAACTCTCATGGGCTCGAAGCAACGTGCTTCAAAATGCTGGCCTGCACTGACACATACTACTGGCCAAAGGAAGGCTGCCCGAAAAAAAAACTGGTGGAAATGAAAGTGACAGCTCAGGCACTCCCACTCAACCGAAGCAATCACAACCACGAGCTCAGGCTTCCAAGACATCCCTTCCTGCTATTGATGAGGATGGGGAGGAAGAGTCCTATGCCTATGTAAATGCAGAAGCTGGGGAACTCAGTCCACTGGACCTATATACTCTTGCAGATGATGGTAAACGCACCTCACCCATCGGACCCATAGAAGGGAGTGATGCTTCAATTGAAGAGGAAGGTGTGCAAATAATGATGAATTGACCCCTTTCGCCGGTGACTAGTGACCCCAGGCCGTCCAACAATCAACCTCACCTTTGATGTCCCATACAAAAATGCGTCTCGGGAACTTGCTGTCGAATCTGACATCTCATTTTCAGATCTTCTTGTCCAAATTGCAGCCAAAATGGAAACGAGCATTGTCTGTCTATTGCACATTGGATACATCCTTCCCTGGATGGTGCCCAAGACGGGCAAGCCTGTTGCAAAGTTGCTTGAAGATGGAGCTTCCTTTCAAAAGCTAATCGAGCATGTGTGGAACCATATCGATGAACAGAAGGCGAAAAACTGTGGAAAGGGCAAAGTCAAGCCTTTCAGCATCCAGATTGTCGATACCTCTGAACCAGGCACAGAAAAGGTGCACCTAAATGCTACTCCGCATAATTTCATCTGACGATTTCTCGACAGGAAGGGTCCAGGGAAAAGAAAGACCCAGGTACAGTCAGCACCCTCAAATGCGCTTTCGGATCTCCCTGGCCAAGAACAACATGAACTTTTAAAGCTCTTGACTGATAAACACCAGTGCGAAAAGCACAATACGCCATGCTATGTGCAAATGAATGGCATACACTACCAGTACACGATGGAGGATCTGAGCATTTGGGCCTCCTTGTTGGTACGTGCCATTGTTTTCTTTTGGATCTTCATAGCTTAAAACCACCTTTGCAGGCACGTCGCCTCGCAACAGTTGATACTCCCCCAGACAAACTGAATCTCACGGACAAATGCTTTCGACAGGTGAAAGTCAGGAACCAGGGAAACATCACAACCACCCCCTTCCGATACGTTGGGCTCCATGCCAAACCCTAGCCACACGGTGGCTGGATCGTCCTCTGATCCACCCCAATGGGTGCAAATGATGATGATGATGCTGGGTGGCGCCTTTGCCAACAATGTTAATGGTTCGAACTCCCATCGCTTACCTCGCTCTGAAAACATCGTTCCCTTTACTCCGAACCCTGGGTCTTCGCCACCCCAGTCAAAGCGCACCGCATCCGATAGGAACATCACCTACCCTGACCTGAGGGAGTGGCTCCGTTCTATTGAAGAGCACCCTGTCCGAAACAAACATGGTGAAGATCTCTCACAGTACTGCTGACATCCTTGTAGAAACCCACAAACTTTATACGATTGAAGACATCGTACCACTCACTCACAGTGAGCTGGCAGATGTTGGTGGCATGGAATTCGGGACAGCCTCACGGATTTTGCGCTTTGCAGTGGAGGATGCATCAGCTATGGAGAAAAATAAGAAGGCTCGATTTTAAGAATATACTAACACTTTTCTATACTAGACTTGGATATATGGACACTATTGTCAAGGCAGTTGACTCTTTCACCATCTCCCCTTTCAAGAGCAGGCAGATCCCTAGTGAATACCTCTGTGAGCAGTCGTGATTATGAAGGTACCGGGTCCTATCTGGAAGCCTCTCCATGCTGAAAGCAAGGCCACTCTTTCGCCATCCTCCCCTTTAAGAGTAAGCGGATCTCTTCCTTTCCTCCCTCTCCTCGCTGCCAGCCATCCCTGTTGTACGTGTGCCTGGGATGTAGCTGATGTATTGCCCTCAACATCCCTGTAGCCTGCGACGGAAGTCTTTAGCACATCACAGGGCAGCTGGTACCATCAGTTCATGCCCTGTGCATCTCGCTCTTTTCTTTTTTTCTGCATCTTCGCCCCATGCCGAGTGGTGCAATTGCATGAGGCTGTCGGGGTGGCCCTAGGTCCTGTGGCCTCATTGCGCCCACGCGCACTGGACACCCGAGCGTGCCCCTTCGCCGTCGAATGCCCTTTTTTGTTGTCAGACGGGACATTCCCCTCATTCAGTGTGCTGGTAGGAATAAGCCAGCTGAACCACGAACGCCATTGTTCAGTCGTCGTGTGCCCTCCGACAGACCGACAGAGAGCCTGAGGCGCAGTCTTTTGACGGGGTGATATATCACACAAGGGAAGCATTTTTCTAGCAATGACCTAACTCTTTTTTATTTGACTGGTTATACGCGTGGTGTCAGTTCAGCGTTCTCCCCAGATTCCTCAGAAAGACCGCCTTGTGGTCGACGACCCTCATCCACCTTCCCACCCGAATGGTCGGCGTGCCGCCCAAACGAAAGCTCGAACTTGAGGTATCGAGCTTCGCTCGGTTGCAATGTCATGGTGCTCATCCTGCACCGAGATTGTGCCGCGGAACCACTGGTAAGTGAATCAGTCTTGAATTGCGACTGAAAGACAGAAAACTCACCCATAAAGTGACCGCGAGCGGAGCGCGCTGGATGACGGACTTGAAGATGTTGGCATATGGCATGTTCAACCTCAAGAGCAAGAGAATGGGCTAGGTGAAGGTGAGGTGGGTGTGAGAAGCGACGTACAGTGTCCAAGTGATGTGTGGCAGCAAGGAAGCAACTCAAAAAAAACAAGCGTACGCGTATGTGCCACCGACTCGCTTAGCGTTCGCATTCGCAAAGGCGCACGGCCTCGATGTCGACTCACCCACACAGCTATATGGCTGGTTGCGAATCGCTTACAAGAGTACATATGTGCGTATTCCTTTCGTGCCATCTCCTCTTCGTCCTCACATCATCATCATCGTCACCGCCAGCACGCCACCCTCGCCCCCATCAACCGCCGCACGCCCTCGCCCTCAACGCCCCCACCTTCACCATGCACCGACGAGTCCCAATGCACAGCCGAAGAGCCCCATACCACTGCCGCCGTCTTCGTTGCCATCGGACTGGTGTTGCTACTGTACATTTCGGTATGCTTTTCTCCCCTTTTTTACTAGACTCTCACTTTGTTAGTCAGAGATCTGCACGCCGCCTATGCGTCCATTTCCCAGCCTGCCGCCGTCTTCCCTCTCCCTTTCTACTTCCATGCCCCCTCGCTCCTCTACCTCGCATCTGCCATCCAAGTTCTCCAATCGTCCCACCCGCAATCGCATTCGGCAGCAGCCATCAGCGCCCAAGCGACCACCCACCAGCACTCTCCCTATCCCCCCTCCAGCCTCTCCTTTGCATCGTCTCCCCCTCCTCGCGTCGCGACTCGACCACACCCCTCATCACCACACCTGGCCTCGGCCATCGTTCACAAATCGCCACACGCCACTACCACAGCCGCTGGAGACCACGACTCGATACCTCGCGTTGTCCAGCTTCGGTCCCCTTCTCACGTCTAGATTTCCTTTCATATGCCTGTCTTTTGTGCTTTTCCTGTCCCTTAGCCTTAGTTCCCACCTGTATCTGCTACCATGTTGAATAAAGTTGCCCTGTTGTTCCCTTATCATCTGTGTGAACCTGAGTGCAGTCGAATGAACAAACGCGTTCTCGCGTTCCCTGCTAGGTGCTCCTCCTCTTTGGAGCTTCAGTCTTATGAAGTCATTCTGCATTCTTGGACACACTTTACCGCCCCATGGGCTCAGGTGTGCACTTCCTGGGGGGGCTCCTTCCCGGCACACGACCGTGCTACTGTCACACGATATGAGGGAAACGACGTTGCACACCACAATGCTTGAGTCAAAAACACTATGGGGCTGCCTCAAGACAGCCCATGGGTACAACATGAGGGAAAAATAATAGATATAGACAATGATTTTGAGTTGTAATTCATCTAATACACATGTGGAGGTGGCTTGAGTCCAGCTCCACCAATTCTCACTCAAATCTCATGAAAACAATGGGGCTGCCTAGCCCTCATTCAGGCGATTCAGGGACAATAAGTTTCATGTGAATTGAAGCTGTTTTGAGGGAGATATTCGCCCCGCACGTTTGAGAGGGTTTTCTGCGCCGATTTGGGTGGAATTCAAACTCCGCCAAGTGCGCTGAAAACGGCAATAAACAGAATATCAGCACTGCCTACCATCCCCAGACAGATGGACAATCAGAAAGAACAAATCAGACGATGGAAACATCACTAAGAATCTTTTGCAACCACCAACAAGATGATTGGGTGGATTGGCTGCCTCTGGTGCAATACACGATGAATTCTAATGTTTCAGAGACAACCAGACAATCCCCTTTCTTCTTATGGATGGGCTTTACGCCCAAGGCACACCAGCCAAATCAGGGAAGCAAGATACCAAGAATAGACAATTGGAAAGTCCGGATCCAGGAAGCGAGATCACAGGCACAAGAAGCAATGAAGATTGCTTCCCTAATGTGGAAGCGAAGAAGTAGTTTCCAACCTTATCAGAAAGGAGAAAGGGTATGGCTCGACAGCACCAACCTAAAAACGACACATCCTACAGTGAAACTATGCCCAAAACGATATGGGCCCTTTGAAATCACGGAGGTGATTAGTCCGGTGACACACAGATTGGATCTCCCTAGCCGCTGGAGGATCCATAACGCGTTTCATGCCTCCTTATTGACACCTTACAAGGAAACCGAGGAGCATGGGGCCAACTACACCAATCCAGAAGCAGAATTGGTGGAAGGAGAAGAGGAATATGAAGTAGCAACAATTTTCGGTTTGAGACGAACTGGAAAGAGGAAACAACTGGAGTATCAAGTCCGGTGGGAAGGGTACTCCGAAGCCCATGACTCTTGGGAGCCAGTAGAGAACATCAAAGCATCTAGACTAATAGAGGAATATCACAGAAAGAACCCCACGGCCATACGGGTTATAAAAGTCCAGCGAAAGATGCCCTCTACTTCCTCATCCCCATATCATCGCTCACAAATGTCCCAAACTCCCACTAATGAAATCGTTCCCCAATCTGACCTCTCTGGTGCAGAGGGGCCACTTGAAATCACCACCCCCGATGCTTCCCTCCTCGCCTTCTTCCAAGGAATGGATGAACATAACACTGGAGAAAGGGAAGCAGATATGCGTCCTCTCGAATTTGGACCCCCTGCTGACCAAGTCGATGTTCAGCCTGGGGATTGGGATGTGACGTCCCCCACCAGCACTCTTGACCAGGATGCCCACCCTGGAGAGCCTTGGGTACGATAGGACGCTGACAGACACCACACAGGGATTGACATCCCTGATGGCATAACTTGGGGCAACAAACCGGCCAGGTATGTGGCCTATGACATTGCCTTGGGAGAGCCGATGTTGAAAATAGACGCAGTATGTGTGATTAGATAGCAGCAGATGATAAGATCGCAGGCAGATCTATCAGACAATAGTTCAGTTTGGTTGACACAAAACTTATATAAATAATGTACCTATCAGACAATAGCTACAAGGCGTCGTTAGTACTGTGAGATAAGATGTCATAGTGTAAATACTCACTTCAGTTTGGTTGACACAAAACTGAAGTGATCTACGTACTTTGTGGCGTTCTTAAGTACCTGAGACCGCCACTAGATGCAGTACAGTTAACTACCATCACCGGCTCAGCTCATACGCTGCAGCACGCGTTAGTTACATTGATAGAGTGATTTAGGACAATCGGTAGCTACTTACAACTGATCCTCAGACTTACTTAGTGATCCGTGATGGTAGTTAACTGTACTGCATCTAGTGGCGGTCTCAGGTACTTAAGAACGCCACAAAGTATGTAGATCACTTCAGTTTTGTGTCAACCAAACTGAAGTGAGTATTTACACTATGACATCTTATCTCACAGTACTAACGACGCCTTGTAGCTATTGTCTGATAGGTACATTATTTATATAAGTTTTGTGTCAACCAAACTGAACTATTGTCTGATAGATCTGCCTGCGATCTTATCATCTGCTGCTATCTAATCACACATACTGCGTCTATTTTTAACAGGTTATGGGCCCTGCCCGTATCTAAAATCCACAGAGATCACCACACATGTTTATTCCTATAACACCTCCCTTCCCCACAAACCTCTGTTATCAGATGACATCTTACTCCCTTGGCCCCTGGAACCAAAGGATTGACGCGCGCGCAGTTACATCACGCGTCAAAGATACTGATTTGATCTCTAATTGATCCGGCTACAATTGCTCCGCTGGTCCGGATTGGCAATTCACCTCATTACATCATATGGCACCCACATTCACTATCCCCTCGGGAACGCCCCTGGAGAGCTTAGATTCATCAAATTGGACTACTTGGTCATTTCGCTTTGAGGCCATTACCCGAATGAATGGTTTCCGGCGTCATCTTATTGATACAAAGCCCTCTGGAGATAGCACTTGGGACGTTGAAGAAGACATACTGTTAGGCGTCTTCCAGCTCCATCTCCAGAAAGATATATATGCAGAGATAAGCGATAACACCAAGTTCGACACCTGTAAACTCAAGTGGGAACAACTTAAGACTACTTGCATCGGCGTTGGATCCATGTCCCTACATAACTCTTGGACCGCCTTCACGCGCTTTGATCTCGATGACACCAGCCCAATGTTCCCACAACTACAGAAATTGAATGATACTAGGATCAATCTTCAGAACAATGACATGCCCGTCACCGATCTCCAATTCAGTCTCACTCTAATTCAGTCACTTCCCAGTTCTTACTCTGGTCTTACGCAAGCTATCCTCGGCTCTAATCTTCCAAACAAGCTTTCCCCGAAAGCCATTCAGGAACACATTCTCAATGAAGAGAGTCGTCGGGCCGGCTCCTCCGCTTCCCTTAACAAAATTGCTCCGGTCAAAAAACAGGACGATAAAAACAAAATAAAATGTTATTATTGCAACAAAGCTGGTCACAAGAGTCCTGAGTGCCGGAAGAAGAAAAAGGATGAGGAGGAGAAGGTGAAGAAAAAGAGGGAGTCTGGTGCGGACACTAACAGAAAGGTCAACGCGCACATAGTAGAGACTACTGCTACAATTACGGAGATCTCGGATGATGAAAATGACATTCGCATTTCCCTTTACTCGGCGACTAGATCGCGCTGGATGATTGACTCAGGAGCCACCCATCACATCAGTCCGTTCCGGACCAACTTCATCACTTACGCTCCGGCCACCGGATCAGTTAACCTCGGTGGTCACGCTATCATCAAGCAGATTGGGACCGGATCTGTATCCGTCCTACCGTCTGGAGGCATTGGGAAGTTTCCATTAACCCTCACCGATGTCATGCATGTTCCGGAAGCCGACGCGCGCTACTTCTCAGTCAGCGTGTTGCTCCGAAGGGGGGGACATATCACTTTTACTCAGAACGCGTGCCAAATCTACTACAAAGATCAGAAAGTCATGCAAGGATACCTGGAGAATAACCTATTCTATATTGACTTTTCATCTCCGGCCCTACACGCGCAGGCGGGGGTGCTACCGCTTAACATCTGGCATCAGCGCATGGGACATATGTCCTCACACGCGCTAATCAAATACGCTCATTCCGTCAAGGGAATCTCGCTTAGTTCAGCAGATCGCGATCAGTCACCTTGCCCAGGGTGTGAACTCGGCAAACAGACGCGACTTCCTTTCCTGGCTTCACCTAAGCGATCGGATCGGCGTCTACAGATCGTGCATACTGACTTAGCCGGTCCGATGCAGACCTGGTCGATCCGAGGTGCAACTTATTGGGCAACGTTTATCGACGACTACTCCCGTTATGGGGTAGTGTACTTCCTCAAAAGTAAAGATCAGTGTGCTGATGCGTTCAAAAAATATCTCGCGTGGTCAGAAAACCAGACCAACGATAAGATCAAAGCACTACACTCGGATCGCAGAGGGGAGTACTTGTCCAGTACCCTCAGATCGGTCTTAGATCAAAAGGGAATTGAGCATAGATTGACAATGCCAGGGTCACCACAGCAGAATGGCGTAGCGGAGAGATGGAACCGGACCCTCGAAGACAAGATGCGCGCTATGCTACACGGCGCCGGTCTTACTCTGGGTTTCTGGGAGCTTGCTACTGATGCAGCAGTCCATATCTACAATCGCACTCCTACACGCGTTCTCCGGTGGAACACACCTCACTCAGTCTGGACGGACGGACAAGTTCCGGACGTTTCCTATTTCCGCGTCTTTGGATGTAAGGCGTATGTACACACGCCTGCTAACAAACGAAAGAAGCTTGATCCGAGATCGGTCGAGATGATTTTTGTTGGGTACGAGTCTGGATCTAAGGGTTACCGACTCTGGAATCAATCCACCCGAAAGCTGTTCTTATCGCGCGATGTCACTTTCAATGAGCGCATACTGCCTGCTAGGGGAGACCTTACTGACACTCCTCCTCCGGCACAACCCTTGGTCTTCATGGGACCGGTTTCTTTCACTGCCCCACTTCCGCACGAACCGGATGGGTGCGGACTTAGTCCTGCGCCTCCGGAAACCCCACTAGATCCCAATACACCTAATTCACTTTACCTTACCCCTCCCACTCAGCCCTTTCTACATACTCCGCCGCGCCGCGTTCAGCCTGTGCGCCAAGTCCGCTTGCACCAGCCTCACTCAGCATTGCCGGGACCATCCTTTGGTCCACCGCGTCCGCCCTCACCTAGGCGTCTTCGCCCTAACCCGCATTCTAATCCTAGATTTCTCACTTCTAACGCAAATGCGGGGGGGCGCCTATCGCATATGGCACTATTAGCGATGGCAGAGGTGATCACTCTGGCTACGTTTCGGGAAGCGATGTCCTCGGACTCCGCCGATCAATGGAGAACCGCGTGTCAATATGAAATTGATGCACTCGCTAAGAATGGTACCTGGGAGCTTGTAGATCTGCTGCCGGGCCGCAAGGCCGTGCGATCTCGATGGGTGTTTGCACGCAAATCTGATGGTAGATTTCGCGCGCGTTTAGTCGCAAAGTGGTTCACCCAAGTGGAGGGGATTGATTATGATGAAACTTTCTCACCAGTTGCCAGATTTGAGTCTTTGAGACTACTCCTAGCATTGGCCGCACTAGAGGATTGGGAGATCCATCAAATGGACATCAAGTCGGCATTCCTTAATGGCACACTGGAGGAAGAGATCTACATGGAGCAACCACAAGGTTTCATCACTCCGGAACAAAAAGACAAAGTCTGTCGGTTAAAGAAGGCTCTCTACGGCCTCAAACAAACCTCACGCGCATGGAACTTACAGTTTCATGGAGTTCTCACTGGGCTCGGCTTCACGCACATGCACTCAGATGCTGGGGTTTATCATCGCCAAGACGCGGGGGGAACCATAATCATTATCCTCTATGTCGATGATGTCACCATCTTAGGCGATTCACTCCCACTGATTGCAGACATTAAGAATTCATTGTCCACGCGCTATGAAATGACTGATCTAGGCGAGATCGACTCCTATCTTGGGATTCGTGTCACGCGTGATCGCTCAGCTAAGCGACTAGACATTGATCAATCTAGGTACATCTCGGAGATCGTCAATCACTTCGGGATGGTGGATTCCAATCCGGTCCGCACTCCGCTGCCCTCCGGGGCAGATGTCCACTTGGTCAAGCACTCCAGGGAGGCAACGCCTGATGAAATAAAGCATTTTCAATGCATCATTGGCAGCCTTCTCTATGTGCAGATCGGGACACGACCAGATATATCATTTGCAGTCTCTCGACTTGCCCAATACTCATCCAATCCCTCATCGCATCATCTACGCCTTGCCAAATACGTACTATCTTATCTTAACAGCACTTCAGATCTAAAGCTGCGTTATGATGGCGCACGCGATACCGGATTACACGGGTACTCCGACTCTAGCCTCGGAGACAATGCAGATGACTACTGTTCCACCTCGGGCTATGTCTTCCTACTTTCCAACGCTGCGATCTCCTGGACCTCACGCAAACAGAAGACTGTTGCCCAAAGTACCACTCAAGCCGAATATATGGCCTTAGCCGACGCAGCTAATCAAGCCGCGTGGTATTGGAGCTTCTTCTCCGAGATTGGCTATCAGATCTCCGATCCGATTCCGCTTCATGGTGATAACAAAGGCGCCGTTGATCTCGCGCTCAACCCAGTCACCGGAAGACGGTCGAAGCATATCCCTATCAAGCATCATGCCATCCGCCAATACATTGAGGACGGACTGATCATACTTATCCGTACTCCCACAGGAGAGATGCTTGCAGATGGTCTCACCAAGCCGCATACTCACGCGCTGCTCCGGACCTTCGTCGATGGGTTGGGTCTTAATTGATCTAATCTACCGACTGCCTTAATCACGGGGGGATGTTGAGATCTGCACTGCCCAGAGTCTCAGGTGTGTTGTGATGTGATCACAACTCGGATGCGCTGACGCGTCGGATCACCCGGACCGGGCATCACCGGCTCAGCTCATACACTGCAGCACGCGTTAGTTACATTGATAGAGTGATTTAGGACAATCGGTAGCTACTTACAACTGATCCTTGGACTTACTTAGTGATCCGTGATGGTAGTTAACTGTACTGCATCTAGTGGCGGTCTCAGGTACTTAAGAACGCCACAAAGTACGTAGATCACTTCAGTTTTGTGTCAACCAAACTGAAGTGAGTATTTACACTATGACATCTTATCTCACAGTACTAATGACGCCTTGTAGCTATTGTCTGATAGGTACATTATTTATATAAGTTTTGTGTCAACCAAACTGAACTATTGTCTGATAGATCTGCCTGCGATCTTATCATCTGCTGCTATCTACTGTTGAAAATAGATGCAGTATGTGTGATTAGATCGCAGGCAGATCTATCAGACAATAGTTCAGTTTGGTTGACACAAAACTTATATAAATAATGTACCTATCAGACAATAGCTACAAGGCGTCATTAGTACTGTGAGATAAGATGTCATAGTGTAAATACTCACTTCAGTTTGGTTGACACAAAACTGAAGTGATCTACGTACTTTGTGGCGTTCCTAAGTACCTGAGACCGCCACTAGATGCAGTACAGTTAACTACCATCACGGATCACTAAGTAAGTCCAAGGATCAGTTGTAAGTAGCTACCGATTGTCCTAAATCACTCTATCAATGTAACTAACGCGTGCTGCAGTGTATGAGCTGAGCCGGTGATGCCCGGTCCGGGTGATCCGATGCGTCAGCGCATCCGAGTTGTGATCACATCACAACACACCTGAGACTCTGGGCAGTGCAGATCTCAACAGCCGAGAGTGAGGGGGAAGAACGGAGAAGGCCATGTGGACTATGGTGAGATCCTCCAGGCCATCCCTTGCTATAACCTCTATAACTATGGCCAAGATGAACATGACTTAGGCTGCTTCGACACAGAGAGGCAGTTTGAAGGGCGCTGGAGACAGACCCTTTACATGCTAGGCGATTATGGGCTGCAGGCAGAACTCTACCGCTTGGACCATCTTTACACCTTACAGGAGAAGCTGGAAGCTAACTATAAGGTGCTCGAAGAAGAGGAGAAGCAGCTGCGCTACAAGCTCAGCAAGTACCTAGCTGAGAAGCGAGGAGTAGAGAGAGACAGGGCTGAAGCCAAGGAGAGAATGGCAGCAGCCAAAGTACGCTCACGTTGTTGGGAGTTCATTGAAGCAGGCTGTAGCCAGGGAGAAACCCCTCCAGGTGTCTGGGCTGAAGAACTCCTCACCAACTATCGGGCTGAGCAGCCCACTCCCCCTCTACCCGTCTTCATCCCTCAGCTGCCTTTGGCAGACATTGCTCAGGGGTATGCTACCCCTGACCCAGAACCAGTACCAGCCAGCCCCACACCTACGACGGTGCTAGGGTATTCAGAAGAGGAGATGAACGTCCTCCAAACCATGTCCGGTATGTGCCTTCGAGGAGGAGCAGGATCGGAAGCGTCACCAAACCCTTCCCCCCAGAGCTCTATCTATTACCATTCCTATAGCAGCAGTGGGGAAGCATCTACTGCAACGGCTGACTTCATTCCGGAGCCTCAGCAACTGAACATGATAGAAGGGAGGAGGAAAAGGAACCGATGCAAGTATTGTGGCGAGGTAGGACACTTTAACAAGTACTGTCCCCTACCCCACCAATATTGCCACGACCAACTGGCAGCAGACGCTGCCTCACATTGCCTAGTGCGTCCCTATCATCGCAGCTATGCCCCAGTCAGATCATGCCCCTTTCACCAAGGATGGGAACTGGGACACTCGAGCAAGAAGAGGAAGTCCTACCAGGAGAGGGAGGACATAGCTAACCCACGCATCTTGCAGGTAGCGAAAGGAGAAGGGTCCAGGACCTTCCAGGAGCCTTTCACTACAACTCCTCTCCGCTCCGACACACCTCCAGTCCAGAGGTTACCTAGGGACTCTGACAGACTCCCACAGATCATGTCTCCTCCAGCCACTGCTGAGGAGTCAGAGGCGATAGTGGCCTCAGCATTGGCTGCCTATGAGGCAGCAGAAGAAGGCTGATACACCTTCACCACATCACCTCCTCCCCTTAATGATGATGGCATTGACCCCACCACTTGATTTTAGAATCGTTGGGTGTGTGGGACCACCAATCTGAAGGAGGGGTAATGTTACCAAGTGGTTTGGGGTCCGGAAGATGCCGGAACACCTGAATTATGGGCTGCACTGTTTGCATCATGTGTGCGTCAGATCTTGATCATTTATGTTCGTTGATATCATGTTCGGAGCGCGTTGATCGTATCTTTCAGAAGATGTACTGAAGAAGCAATGAGTAGCATTGCTTCTGTCCCAGATGTTCCTGTACCACCACATACGTCGATTCCTTGATTGGGAAAGCACTTAATGCTTCCAGCACCGAGATCGTTTACATAGAAGCAACCTCGCTTCTATGAGCCATGTTTTGCTTCTATAGCACCGACCAGTACTACAGTAGTACAAACCTTATCCCTGTAAAGGCTATATAAAGCCCCCAGTTGTAACAGTTGAGCCCTAAGCTCGACTTAGTTTGCCAATCCCAAACAGTTGACTCCTACCCCGTCTGCAGAGCCCCTCTCATCTTGTTGTCATACTCTAGAAGGATCTAACACTCCTTCCCCTCCACAAGTATTGCTTGCTTGACTCAAGCATATCTGCATTGGTAGGACGCATTTATAGACGTGACCATTGATCTTATTTAAGGCACTTTGGAGCCTTAACAATGTAGCATAGTGCACATCTTGTCTTTGAGGGTTCAGTTCCATCTCTCCGCTATGCCATTCTGCTGTGGTGACCCTGGCATTGTCAATCTATGCTCAATTCCTTTTTGATCTAAGACCAATCTGAGGGCACTGGACAAGTACTCCCCTCCATGATCCGAGTGTAGTGCTTTGATCTTATTGTTGGTCTGGTTTTCTGACCACGTGAGATATTTTTTAAACGCATCAGCACACTGATCTTTAGTTTTGAGGAAGTACACTACCCCATAATGGGAGTAGTTGTCAATAAATGTTGCCCAATACGTTGCACCTCGGATAGACCGGGTCTGCATTGGACCAGCTAAGTCAGTATGCACGATCTGTAGATGCCGATCCGATCGCTTAGGCGAAGCCAGGAAAGGAAGTCGCGTCTGTTTGCCGAGTTCACACCCTGGGCAAGGTGACTGATTGTGATCCGCTGAACTAAGCAAGATTCCCTTGACGGAATGAGCATATTTGATTAGCATGCGTGAGGACATATGTCCCATGTGCTAATGCCAGATGTTAAGCAGTAGCACCCCCACTTGCGCGTGTAGGGCCGGAGATGAGAAGTCAATATAGAATAGGTTATTCTCCAGGTATCCTTGCGCGACTTTCCGATCTTTGTAGTAGATTTGGCATCCGTTCTGAGTAAAAGTGATATGTCCCCCCCTCTGGAGCAATGCGCTGACTGAGAAGTAACGCGCGTCAGCTTCCAGAACATGCATGACATCTGTGAGGGTTAATGGAAACTTCCCAATGCCTCCAGATGGTAGGACGGATACAGATCTGGTCCCAATCTGCTTGATGATAGCGTGACCTCCGAGGTTAACTGATCTGGTGGCTGGAGCGTAGGTGATGAAGTCGGTCCGGAATGGACTAATGTGATGGGTAGCTCCTGAGTCAATCATCCAGCGCGATCTAGTCACCGAGTAAAGGGAAATGCGAATGTCATTTTCATCCTCCGAGATCTCCGTAATAGTAGCAGTAGTCTCTACTATGTGCGCGTTGACCTTTCTGTTAGTGTCCGTGCCAGACTCTCTCCCTTTCTTCACCTTCTCCTCCTCATCCTTTTTCTTCTTCTGGCACTCAGGACTCTTGTGACCAGCTTTCTTGCAATAATAACATTTTATTTTGTTCTTATTGTCCTGTTTCTTGACCAGAACAACTTTGTTAAGGGAAGCGGAGGAGCCGGCCCGACAACTCTCTTCATTGAGAATGTGTTCCTGAATGGCTTTCGGGGAAAGCTTGTTTGGAAGATTAGAGCTAAGGATAGCTTGCGTAAGACCAGAGTAGGAGCTGGGTAGTGCCTGAATTAGAGTGAGACTGAATTGGAGATTGGTGGCGGGCATGTCATTGTTCTGAAGATTGATCCTAGTATCATTCAATTTCTGTAGTTGTGGGAACATCGGGCTGGTGTCATCTAGATCAAAACGTGTGAGGGCGGTCCAAGAGTTATGTAGGGACATAGATCCAACGCCGATGCAAGTAATCTTAAGTTGTTCCCACTTGAGTTTACAGGTGTCGAACTTGGTGTTATCACTTATCTCTGTGTATATATCTTTCTGGAGGTGGAGCTGGAAGACGCCTAACAGTATGTCTTCTTCAACGTCCCAAGTGCTATCTCCAGAGGGCTTTGTATCAATAAGATGATGCCAGAAACCACTCATTTGGGTAATGGCCTTGAAGCGAAATGACCAAGTAGTCCAATTTGATGAATCTAAGATCTCCAGGGGCGTTCCCGAGGGGATAGTGAATATGGGTGCCATATGATGTAATAAGGTGAATTGCCAATCTGGACCAGCAGAGCAATTGTAGCCAGATCAATTAGAGATCAAATCAGTATCTTTGACACATGATGTAACTGCACGCGTCAATCCTTTGGTTCCAGGGACCAAGGGAGTAAGATGTTGTCTGATAACAGAGGTTTGTGGGGAAGGGAGGTGTTATAGGAATAAACATGTGTGGTGATCTCTGTGGATTTTAGATACGGGCAGGGCCCATAACCTGTTGAAGATAGACGCAGTGTGTGTGATTAGATAGCAGCAGATGATAAGATCACAGGCAGATCTATCAGACAATAGTTCAGTTTGGTTGATACAAAACTGATATAAATAATGTACCTATCAGACAATAGCTACAACGCGTCCTCAGTACTGTGAGATAAGATATCATAGTGTAAATACTCACTTCAGTTTGGTTGACACAAAACTGAAGTGATCTACTACTTTGTGGCATTCTTAAGTACCTGAGACCGCCACTGGATGCAGTACAGTTAACTACCATCACGGATCACTAAGTAAGTCCGAGGATCAGTTGTAAGTAGCTACCAATTGTCCTAAATCACTCTATCAGTGTAACTAACGTGTGCTGCTGTAACGGCGTTGCGGCCGTTAGAGCATTAGCTCAAGGTTCAATGGGGCCAAGTCCCTGTGACTTGGTTCAAGGGTTCAGTGGGGGCCGGCTCGAGGAGACCGGTTCAAGGGTTTAGCGTCTCAAGGCTGAGTCAGACAATGACTTAGTCCTCAGACAGAGTCGATCTTCTGGTTTCACAGAAGAGGAGGACGATGAGAGAGAGACAGAGGAAGGAGAGGAACACAAGGGTTCCTTGAGGTGTGCTTAGGTCAAGCAGAGTAAAGGCCAGCACAAGCAAGTTGTGATTTGAGAGAGTATACAGGGTAAGGGATGTGACAGGAAATGGGACAAAGCTAAGCTTGGGGCATTCCCCAGCTTTTACAGGCGCTTAAATACTGTATGTAGCGAGGCTGTACAGTACTATAAGCAGAACAATAAGTAAAAAGGCAGATCAATAGCAAAAGTAGCTCAACAATAGATGAAACATAATAAGTGAAACACAATAGATGAAACACAATAAGGGATCACCATCAAGGGATAAAATGGTAACCACGGAAACGGAAATAATAAAAGGGACAATGATGGGAAGGGATTATGGATGAACCGACAAGGGGGTAAATCATAACAGCTGCAGCATATGAGCTGAGCCGGTGATGCCCGGTCCGGGTGATCCAACGCGTCAACGCATCTGAGTTGTGATCATATCACAACACACCTGAGACTCTAGGCAGTGCAGATCTCAACATATCTACGAACTCACGCTCACCGCCTATGCCTTCGCTCCTCGTCCATGCCTACTGCCACCACCTGCAATGGAGATGACCATGCCGCCACCACCACAAGACAACACCACCACCACACAGTTGCCATCTCATCACTGCCGCCCTCATCTCCATCACCTCCGTTTCCCATCACCCTCGCCTCTTCCATCATCGCTATCGCCGATTGCTGCCTTCGCGTCTTCTGCAGCACAAGCAGCCATGACCACCGCCTCAAGTCAGACACGAAAGGCTCAAAACACTCACATTCAGACACTTGACCGAGGACGGTCAAAGTTTCAAGCCCCTGGGAGGTGTAAGGAAGATTATGGCTGGCCTCGAAATCACATGCAAAAATGCAACATGACATGACATGAGACTGACACCTCAGCTCCCTTTCATCCCTTGCCACCTCCCTCTTGTTCCAGGCAGTCCACCGACTGCACACCACAAGCCATCTTGCGTGCGACATCAAGACCTCAATCGCATCACCCAGCCCTCGCCACCAACCACACACGCATGCACGCCTTGGCACACTAGACACGTTCACATCTCAAGCCTTTCATGACCGCCTCGACCGTCTCAACCAGTCTTGATTCACTTTCATGCCTTTCATCTCTAGTACCTCTCTCCTGTATATAAAAACACCCTAGCTACTCTGTAGTAGAAAGTGTTTAGAATAGGACCCCTCTTTGCAACCCACTCCTCTCTGTCTGTGAAAAACAAGAAGGATGGTCAGATCGAGAGGCAAGAGGGGTGATGAGTGGCTGGCCGTGACTCCAATTGCACTGGAAACAACATTGCACACCACAACACTTGAGTCAAAAACACTATGGGGCTGCCTCAAGACAGCCTGTGGGTACAACATGAGGAAAACATAATAGATATAGACCATGATTTTGAGTTGTAATTCATCTAATACACATGTGGAGGTGGCTTGAGTCCAGCTCCACCAATTCTCACTCAAATCTCATGAAAACAATGGGGCTGCCTAGCCCTCATTCAGGCAATTCAGGAACAATAAATTTCATATGAATTGAAGCTGTTTTGAAGGAGATATTTATTCCACATGTTTGAGGGGGTTTCTGCGCCGATTTGGGTGGAATTCAAGCTCCACCAGGTGCACTGAAAATGGCAATAAAAGAAAGATTCAAAATTCAGACCAGTACAAGACTATAGAAGACTCAATCAATAGACCATACCCAATGTTTATCCACTGCCTCTAATCCCAGAACTGATACATGCACTCACTGGGAAGGAATTATTCACCAAATTTGATGTCAGATGGGGATACAACTGTCATGAACCATTTCCTCAAGAGGGCCCTTGAAGGACCCTTCCTTATTAGAGGAAACCCAGCCTCTATGATGCCACCCTGTTCACACAAGCAAAAGGGGTGAGTAGAGGTGTCCACAATATTGCACGTGCAGTGTCGTGTGATTGATTCTAGGCACAATCAACATACAACAAGCCCTACTTAGTGGCAACCCTTCTAGCAATATAAGACAGTACTATAGGCTCCCTAAAGACTCCATAGGATAACCCAAAGTGCTCTACAATAGACACTAATGAAGATACTATAGGCCCTATAACGTGTTATTAGACTAACTCCAATAACCTTAGAACAAACTATAAGGCACTACTAAGGACCTTAATAGAAGTATTAGGGTCAACTCTAAGGACCCTAATAGAACTATATAAGGGGCCTTATGGACAACTCTACTCCATGGACAAAATGACAAGTCCTCAGATGACTGGCCCTGAATTATTGCCGTTTTCAGTGCACTTGGCAGAGTTTGAATTCCACCCAAATTGGTGCAGAAAACCCTCTCAAACGTGTGGGGCGAATATCTCCCTCAAAACAGCTTCAATTCACGTAACACTTATTGTCCCTGAATCGCCTGAATGAGGGCTAGGCAGCCCCATTGTTTTCATGAGATTTGAGTGAGAATTGGTGGAGCTGGACTCAAGCCACCTCCACATGTGTATTAGATGAATTACAACTCAAAATCACGGTCTATATCTATTATTTTTCACTCATGTTGTACCCATGGGCTGTCTTGAGGCAGCCCCATAGTGTTTTTGACTCAAGCATTGTGGTGTGCAACGTTGTTTCCCTCATATCATGTGACAGTAGCACGGTCGTGTGCCAGGAAGGAGCCCCCCCAGAAAGTGCACACCTCAGCCCATGGGGCGGTGAAATGTGTCCAAGAATGCAGAATGACTTCATAAGACTGAAGCTCCAAAGAGGAGGAGCACCTAGCGGGAACGTGAGAACGCATTTGTTCATTCAACTTGTCACCGACTGGGGGCAGTGTTGCTGACAAATCGGTTCACACGCGAGACGAGCGCAGCAAGTCGAGCAAGACACTAAGTCTTCGCGAGTTTCGGGGATCTCGGAGACGATATTGCCAAGGCAAATATGTTCCGCAGAGAAGGGAGACTACAAATAAGTCTTCGCGTTGAGAAGACTTATGAGCAGCAGAAGTTTCAGACGATGTGCTTGATGTCTTGCAAGCCTACAAGTCCTGAAGTTCAAAATCCAGTGATATTTCACAGGAGAACAAGCTTAGGGCTTTTCCTCGTAAAACAGCAGTCTTATATACACACTAGATACTATATCAAATAGTATTCATGAGGTGGAAGCGAGGCGATCGAACTAGAACACGCAGGAAACGTCTGGTATGTGCGAGGCTATGGAAGGGTCATAAAACACGCAGGAAACTTGAGACATGTCCGGGTAGGCTTATCCAGTTGCCAGTCCGGTCCGAAGTACCGGTTCTTGTGACATCACCCCCTTGTTAAGGTCTAACCTGTGTAGGGGTGGACGTTAGAGACGCAGCGATGGGTATGATAGTGGAGTTGGTCTCGAGGGACTCGACATATTTTGTGTACTTTACAGCATCAATGTGGAGTTCTGCAAAGGTCTGCTTTGTGTCCGTGGCGATTGCAGAGAACGCAGGTAGTGATTTTGGGACAATCGACGGTGTCGTGTCCCCCGTCGAGACACCAGGAACATTTGTCGGAGGTACAGGGGGAGAATTGATACCAAGGATCCATGATCGCCTCTTTGGCATCTTTATGTTCCTGTTCGGTTAGTTGCAGCATGGATTGGAACAGGATTCTGGGTTCGAGTTGGGTTTTGGCGTTAGCTCTAGCCAACTTGACCTCACTGTCCCGAATTTCCCACAGCATGTCGTGGTAACGTCCTCTAGCTGTCACGAGTTGATTGGCCATCTGTCGCGCTCTTTTTATGGCGAATCAATACCGAAGGACTTCGGCTTCGAGGGACAGATCTTGCTCGAAGGTGAGGGCTTCGTTGATGGCCTTGGTATGTCTAAGCCCTTCTTGGAATAAGAAGGCATCTTTTGTAGTGAGGAGAGGACGAGGGTAGGGGTCGGCACGAGCTCAAATCGAGATTCAGTGAGTAGGACATCCGGGGCCGTATGTCGTGGTGACAGATGGGAATCCATTGGTCAGATCGGGTAGAACGAATCGCGGGGGAATAGTATCGTCTTCATTGCCAGGGTCAGGGATCAATACGTCAAGTCCTAGAGTTCCCTCCATCCAGCCGTCTCCCAGTTCGCGCAGTTCAGCCGCAGTATCTGTTCCCGGAGCTATAGGTATTGTGTAGGCCGGTGGGGGAGTGTCGTTGTTTCGTGGGGGTATTGGGACAAAGTTTTCGTTGAGGAGTATCAAATTGATTGGTTGTTGGGGGATGGGTGTGTCGAGTCGAGGAGGGATGGGGATAGGGTCAGGAGAGGGGGAGCGAACGTGATAGGATGGACTGCGGGCAATTGGGGAGTCAGTTCCTCTGGTGGGGGAGTGGTTGCCAAAGGCTCGCAGTATGGTGGGTAGAGTTTCTTCGTGCCAAAGTTCTTGGGCTTGCGCTATCATTGCTGCATGTCGTGCTGCACGTCGTATTAGGAGTCGAGCGTTGATAGTCGCGGCCGTAGAAGGAGATGGTTCTCTAGAGATTGGTAGAGGAATAAGAGTTGGGGAGTGTGGGGGAGTAGGGACGAGAGTAGTGGAAGAGGAGGTGGGTGAGTTAACGTTGGAGGACATGTTGGAATGGGAAGAATGGAGTGGTGGGGAGTGTTGATTGAGATTGGTGGTCTTTTTATACACTGGGTTGTCCAGCCATAGCAGAGTAGAATTCTTTGAGGAGTCTAGGGGCATTGAGGTTGTGGTGGTCGACCCATGAGTCATCTGATGATGGGTAACCTTTCCAGTGTACGAGGTATTGAAGTTTACGTTTTCGTCCAAACCTTCTGGCATCTAGAATGGTCTCGACCTCGTATTCTTCTTCGTTATCAATGATCGGAGGGGGTCGTGTGAACGGTGTGCCATATTCTTCTGTTTCTATATATGGTAGAAGTAGGTTGACATGGAAGACGTCGTGTATTTTCATGGATGGTGGAAGTTGGAGTTGGTAAGCGACTTTAGAAATCTTTTTTGCGATGGGAAAGAATCCATTGTTACGAACCAAGGCCAGGTCCTGGCCATAGATTGTCCTATTTCACTCAAGAAAGACCTCTCTCACTTTGCATTGCCGACTCCCTTCCATTTTCTGGGCTATCCCTCCTGCGGTACAAGATATCGCTATTGCAAAGGCACTATAACACGACCAGGCACACGTTTCCTAATCGGGTAATCATCGCGTGGCAGCCACATGGCCACCCAGCCACCAAGGACCTGAAACAGCGGCACAAACTCTTAGAAACTGTTGCATAAATCATCTGACGTCATCAAGGCTCCAATGACATCATGGCTGACTGAGCGACTCCACAGTGACCTCATAGGCTCACTAAGCGCTCCACAGTGACATCATAATGATGTCATCGCTCCACAATGATCAGTAATGCGCTCAGTAAGCCTGAAACTTGACACAAGCAAGATTATGCCTCTGTAGTCCTATTGGATGGTACCAAAGAGTCTAGAATAGTCCCAGTTCTTTGTAATCGACCCTGTACACTGTATATAAGCCCCAATGAAGCATGGCAGTCATCAGACTGTCCATTTGTGATACTCTCATCTTCCTGGGTACTCCCCTGTGACCGCTCAGTCTAAAGATTCCCCTCGCCTCCAAGGTACTCTTCAACGACTGCCTTGTTTAAAGCCCCCTAGCTACACTGGCCTCTAGCCTTCGCCTTTGTCTCTTGCAACACCTACCAGTCCCCATCTGGTACCTCCTCGTCGTTTGGCTCGTCCTCCTGTTCAACGCCACTTACGCCACGTACCATCTGTTCCAACCCTTGCCCACCTGCTCCTGAGTCCTTAGTGATCAGCAGTACGTGTCTTGACATCTGGACAGTCTCTCATCATCCCTGTATTGACCAGCCAACGCTCAAGTGTCCACTCCTAACTCCCCCACTTTGGTTAACACCTCCTTGCGCCTCCCTTCTCCCCTGCAACCTACCCCACGCACTGCCCTTCGCATCCTCACTGAAGACATCAACCCAGTCGACACATCCTCGCCCCTCAGCATCTTGTACTCCCCAACAGCCCCACCATCGTCTCCCAGCATTCCCCAACCTATCCCAGGTGACTTTGTCCCTGTTGGCACTCCCCCTCCTGCGCAGAACGAGCAACAGCAAGCAGACCGACCCCCCTTGCCTGAAGGCTTCCTTGACCGTCCCCCTTGCACAGCATTTCGCTTCCATCTGCACCAGTACTTCGTCCTCCCTACCACCAATTGTCGCCAGGAGCAGTGGCGCCCCCTCCACGACTTGAATCACCAAGACTACCTTGGACACATCCCTACCTCAGACCAGTTAGCTCGTCGCGCGTTCACAGACACCTTCACTACCGCCTTTCGTGCACGCATCGTCCACACTTTTGCGGTCAAACCCTCCAACGCTGCCCTTGCCACCCAGTACAATCTCACACCCTTCGGCATCTGCTCCAACGTCGGGATATACGCCCCAGACGCTGACTTCCCCCTTGGACGCATCGCATACATTTTTAACACCTCGTTATTTAGGAAACTACTTACCTTGCCTGCTATCTACCGCCCTGCTTACGAGGGCTCGTTTTGCTTATCTATCGTACACGACTTCTTGGACGGACGTCTCGCTTTCGCATACGGCTACTTACACTTCGAGGAGAACAGTAACCACGTGTCCCTACGTCACTATTCGACTTATACAGTCGACACCATCCGCTTTAACCCCCAGCTACTTCGCTTTTGCTTTACGCCTCGTATTCCCCCTAACCCTCTCGAAATAATTGAGAGGTACCAGCTCGAAAACTATAGATCTTGCGCACAGGTTCTTAAAAAGTAAGAACCACCCTTGTAACGCTTCAATAAAGATTGAATAAAGATCCTTTTCTTGTTTTAACTAAAGTGCCACAGAGAATACGCCTTAGAAGAAGACGAAGAAGAAGACGCTATCACTCGACACGTCTTAAGCCTAAATCATTATCGAACTTGGACCTCCGTCGCATTCCCTGTCACCACTTTAACCAACTTACACGACGTACCAGAAATTGAACCACCTCACGAGGACTTCCCCCACCTTATTGTTAAAGAGTTCCTTGGAGTCTTGCCTTTTGGACAGCTCTTAAGCCACGACGAACACGCACTATACCTTGAAACCCTTAGTCGACTTCTACCACCAGCACGACAACAACTATTATATTGGCACCTTGCTCAAGCAAAGAACATCCAAGGACAACCAGTTGACTACCAATCCTTACGCACCAGTGAATTAAACCTCTGGACCAGAGTCATTCAACCATGCCACCACATCATTATCCACTCCTTGAGAACAGGATACCGCTTATTCTACTTAGCTTGGACATACATCAGCTACTATCGTCTCACTGTCCAGTTCTACCACCTACGCCTCAACAGAATACAAAGGGAAAATCAATCTTACGTCCAACTTGCTGTTGTACCAGGAATACACAACACCTTTGATTGGGAAACTAACTCTTGGCTATACGACGCAGACTACAATCAACCTTGGGCAATTACCAGTCCAGACGCCTCATATACTGGTCCCCCTGCAGTACTATTCTGTCCCAGCAATCCTAGAAGCCTCGAGTCTTGCCCCTCGACCCCTCACACCGATTCAAACCACTGTCCCAACTAGCCAGGAACGTTGGTCTGCCAGCACAGAAGATACCGAGTCAAATCCCTGGACAGCAAGGTGTAACTGCAAAACAGAGTATTGCATGTGCAACTTTCGACCAGACACACCTCCTACTCCTGACAGGAATTACCCTGTGGACGCCAGGCGATT
>JAGFNK010000494.1:0-38656 GCA_025769875.1 Russula earlei
TGAGGGTTCGGAGTGGGATTTGTAACTTTCCCACGATTCCTTGGCTGATGAAGTTTTCTGTTGCTCCGCTGTCTAGAAGCGCTTGGCCAGTCTTTCCATTTGTTGTGATCATAAAGGGTACTTTCATTGAGTTTTCCTTATGTTGGACAATGGTATCTATTTGGGCCTTGTACCAACTGTTGTACTTTGGCCTAGAGAAAATCCTCCTTGAGGATAAGGTCCCAAAGTTTGGCCCTATCCTCCACTGGCAAGGTTTTCATACGGGCCACCATAGTGGCAGCTTCTTCCTCTTTTGGTGGTTCTGGGGTTGGTTCAGTAGTATGTGCCTTGGAGGTAGTGGGGGCAGTGTTTTTGGGGCACTCCCGGCTAAGGTGGCCTTTCTCTCGGCAGCGGAAGCAACGTCCTTCTTTTGCCAATTGTTTCCTTTCTTCTTCAGTGAGCTTCTTGAAGTTGGACTTGGCGGTGTCCACTTGCATTCGATCGGGGTGATGAGACCTATGTTCTGAGGGGGGGTGTGTAGTTTTCCCCTTAAGTTTTTCCCTGATGGTGATGAAGCGTCGGTGTTGTCTTCTGGCCTCCTCCTTCCATTCCTGAAGAGTGGTAGGCCAGACATCTCTGTTTAGAATTGCACGATAGAGCCTGATTTTTAAGCCATTTTTGAAGCTTTCAATGGCAATAATGTCCGTTTCTGGCCATCCTGTTTTGTTTAGAAGCTGTTCAAAGGTGGAGATGTAATCATCAAGGGATTCCTTCATTGTATGTTTGGCAAGGGCTGCTTGGGCATCTTCTTTCTCTGCAGTGTTGGTGAACTTAAATGTGAAGTCTGTGACAAAGTCAGTCCACAAGACTTCGTCCATCCTGTTAACGGGGTTTTGGGCCCTGCTTATTTTTTCCCTGAGTGCAGTTGCTTGTGAGTTGACCCACTCTTCAACCTTTTCTCCCTGAATATAGGAGAGGGCCAACATTGTTCGTTTAAAAGGGGAAACCATCACTGCTTTATCATCATTAAGGCCCCAGAACAAGTTAAATTCCATGATGAATCATTTTGTTTTGTTCCTTTCTCCTGTGAAGGCAGTGGGTTCTTTGCCACTGAGGGACCCATTAGTGCCTTGTGGTGCTGGAGCAGCTGCTTGAGGGGGTGGAACGAATGACTGGGGGGGCCTGGGCGGCCATCTGAGGGGCCTGAGCGGCCATCTGGGGGGGCTGTACAGCGATTTGGGGTTGAGCTGCCATATTAGGTTCTGGGGGGTTCTGTGGTTCGATTTCTAGGGTTTCAATGGGTTCCTGGGTTCCAAGGGGGTCCTCTGGTTCTAAAGCAGGAGATTCGAAGGATGTCTGAGTTTCGACAGTGTTTTCTGGTTCAGGGGGGTTGCCTTCTGTAGAAGAGGCTTCTGATTCTGATGGTGGTTTGTAGAGAGGGTCGTTGTCCCTCCAGTAGCCTAATCCAAGGCTGTTTCTGAGGAGTTCTAGGTCTAGATGAGTGTAGAGTTGTCCTCTTCTAAGTCATAGTTCGAACCAACGATTGTTGATGAATTCGACTGGTAGTTCTTCGTTGTTCTCGACGGTGACGTAGCAGAGGAAGGTGTGAAAACTATCCCAAGTAGCAGTTCCTACAACATGTTCAGGAAGGTCTGGGGATGGTCTGGGTTGTATGCAGACCCAACGGTTTGATGGTAATTCAAGGTTGATCTCCAGAATGGAGTAAGGAAGCTTAGCTTGTGTTACGGCATTGCGGCTGTAAGAGCGTTAGCTCAAGGTTCAGTGGGGCCAAGTCCCTGTGACTTGGTTCAAGGGTTTCAGTGGGGCTGGCTCAAGGAGACCGGATCAAAGGTTTAGCGTCTCAAGGCTGAGTCAGATAATGACTCAGTCCGCAGACAGAGTTGATCTTCTGGTTTCACAGAAGAGGAGGGCAATGAGAGAGAAGCAGAGGAGGAAGAGGAACACAAGGGTTCCTTGAGGTGTGCTTAGGTCAAGCAGAGTGTAGGCCAGCACAAGCAGAGTTGTGATTTGAGAGATGGTACAGGGTAAAGGGATGCGACAGGAAATGGGACAAAGCTAAGCTTGGGGCATTCCCCAGCTTCTACAGGTGCTTAAATACTGTATGTAGCGAGGCTGTACAGTACCATAAGCGGAACAATAGATAAAGGTAGACCAATAGCAAAAGTCACTCGACTATAGGTGAAACACAATAAGCGAAACACAATAGGTGAAACACAACAAGTGAAATGTAATAGATGAAACAACAAGGGATCACCATCAAGGGGCGAAATGGTAACCAAGGGGACAAGGGTGACAAGAAGGATAATAACAAGAGGGATTATGGACGAACCAACAAGGGGGTAAATTACAACATCTGGGGGTGTCTGGCTCACATTCTACAACATTCCTTCCTCCTGTGGATACAATTACCAATCTTTCTGACTTTCTGCCTCTTTTGGGATCTAGCGCAGGATCCTTGTCTCGCCAACCGTCGTTACACTCACGCACTGTCGATGATGCTGCAATCTCCAATCAAACCATCACTAATCCTGGGGACCCATGGGTGGTTGCTCCTAGTTGCAGCAGCTCTCTACATCGTACTACATCTTTGACGGATCTCAGTGAGGAATTTGAATCAGCTCTACAACGGGCCAAAGATTCGCGTCCTGGACTGGGCTTTGGTCTGGGACTCGCAGGTGCTATTATCACAGAAGGTTCTCGTGACCATGTCAAGTGGACCAATGCTCCGGTAAGGTAGATTATGGCTGGCCACGGAATCGGTGTGACACGATGCGAGACTGACACTTCCTCCCCTCCTTCATCATATCCCTTTCATCCTTGCCTTGCCCTTGCGCCATACGACAAGCCCTCGCCACCGACCACGTGGACATGCTTGCGAGACGCAATCACGTTCCAGGCTGCTCGCCACCACCTCGACCACCTCGCCCAGGCCTCAAACTCCCTTTCACCACCTCATACTTCCTTTCATCATCTCATTTCCTTTCATTACATGCCTCTCTCAGTACTCCTTTTCTTATATAAAAATCCCCTAGCTACTCTGTAGTAGGGACAGTGACTGAATAAGATCCCCTTTTCTTTGACATCTATCTCTGCTTGAATGAAGAACTCGAACAACTGCATGGGTGCCCACTTGCTCCTCTCCCCCCCTCTCCTCTCTCCTCCCTTGGGACTGGTCAGCCCCACTCTTACTCACTCAAGTGTCCCTAACACACTTCAGCACATGAAATTTTGGATGTTGTACCACCTGTTCCCTGATTATTTAATTATAATCTAAGTACTGTAATTTTAGAAACAATGCTGATCCCATGAGGGTCCGACAACAGATGCAACGCAGTTGAAATTAGGAGGTTGTTGTAGCCAAAATTCCAAATTTTTTACCCCTTGACAAATTTTTTTTGTGGGTCACAACAAAATACCCAACCTGACGAAACCATTATTTCATCAGGGAGGTCACAGGTCACACGGGGTGACGAATTGATTTAATTGGTACAGTATGTCGTGGTGAGAGGAAGGCATCCAACTGAATGCTTTGTCCAAAGCTGGAAACGCCACGTGGCGTCGTCGGTGTCGACAGCCGCCAAGTCTGCGAATGAGAAAAACACGTCGTGCTGCGGACCTAGACCATTGTACTGTACCAGTGGGGCGCAGTGGGCGGCCATTTTTGACGAGTTAGCTCGAGCGCGGGTCGAACGCGCAATTGGGATGGGAAGGGCGCTTGGCTTTCGCGCCTCCGTTTCCCGAATTGGGCGGTCTTTTCCCCCACCCTTACGAGGGAGGGAGAGGTGTAAAAAAAAACCCGGGGCGGTGCGGTACATGGTCGATGCCCATACGCGTACGCCGTCCATCCCATCGTTGGCCATGCGACGACCCTCACCCTGGGAGATTCTTCGAGCGCAAGCGCATCCGAAGAACTGACGTTCAGGCTTCAGTTGTTAGGGCCAGCGGAGCGCCGAGATGGACGTCTCGGGGTGTTCATAGCTGGTCGCAACCAGTGACACGAATGGGGCAATCGAATCCGATGAAGCCGCATCACAGGTCGATATCATTCTCTCCACCCCGTCTGCCCTCCGCCACGGCTCGGACGACACTCACAGACCGTGCTCACGGTCACGATCGTGAAACCTTCACTCTGCTGACACTGCGCGAACCGTCGTGGGATATCGTGGTCGTCGCGACGCACAGCATGGAGGATGGCGCGTCGGCCGGTGGGGCCAGTGTCCAGATTGATCGATCGCATCGAGTTCAAGATTGCCGAGGAGCGGACAATATCCACATGAAATTTGGACGTATAAACACCGCATTTACATGTAATGTGCAGATTCCGTTGTCTTTTCCGTCAGTCGTGGGCCCGTCGACCAGAAACTACCTCTCCCCTGCCAGAGGCGCCGCAGCGTGTCGGCGCACAGGAATCATTCAGAGATACGTTGGCACGTGGTACATGCAACTTGAACGACACGACCATGCGGCTTAGGTACAGTACAGGATAACTCACGGTCAAGGCCGAGCGGATCGTGTCTAGCTGATCGAGTTCCACATGGTACCGTCTACGTCAGTTACGTTAAATGACGTTTTCATTACACCCATATCATTGCTCAAACCTTGCAATTTCTTCTTTATAAAATGTAATGAAGCTTTGATAGCAGATCCAAGCTCAAGGTTGTCAGCCCAACCAGGACTGTCTTGATAGCGAATGGAATCTGATAGGTGAAGGAAGGGTGGCCAGAAAGACTGGGGAAGTATTGGGACTGGTGCTTCGAGAGGTCTTATGAGTACGACGATAAAAGTCGAGAGGCAGCCGCACGATTATACACGCGCGTGATGAACGCCTCGAGTGCTCTCTTGAGAATCGAATCACAACTGCCACGAGTCGTGATCACCATCGGCGTCGAAGGCCTTGCTTTGTGTCCAGTATGTTGGCTCTGCGTGGTGTGGTGATGGTGACATACTGCCAGTTGATGCACGAGCAGGCCAACTTGAGCACACTCGCCGTTCTCGTCTCCGCTCTGAGCGTCGCATCCATATTCTTGACGCACATGCCGTTCGTGTATACGAAGGACGTCCAAGTTCGAAACCGTGTTGACGAAAAGGGAATGCATCTAGTCCTCTCCCTTCCGATTCTATACCTCATGAGCTCGGGGCGCTGACCACGGTGGTTCGTCCTGATGCGCAACCGTGCCACGCAATGCACTGCTGACCGAAAAAAAAAAGGAATGAAACCGCGACGTGGCGACGACTGGCCGCCCTGACGCTGGAAACAGAAAGACTTGAGATGGATGGTTGGAAGAGAAGGGTGCAGGTGCACCGCGCTCCGGAGCGCGCCGGGAGGTGAAGAGCGAATGGCAATATCAGCGCGGGTTCGGATTCGACGGCGCTGGACGCCTCGGGCCCGACGACCGGACGCTCGCGGTTTCTTTCACTCTAATTCTACCCACGAGGAGCACCGCCTCCTGTGCTTCCACGCGCAGCCCGCCCACGCCGAGGCCGACGGGTCGCGAGAGAGGCTCGCGCACCACCACCAGCATTGTCTGAACTGAACCACCTCCGCCGGCGGACGCTGGAGCCGGGCAAGCTTTGTGCGAGTTTGGGCGGTTTTTGGGTGGAGCGCGTAGGGGCAGACGCAACCTGTGCCACGCCGCGACGTCGAGACTGCGTGGGATCGCAACCACGGAGATCTGGCTGGAATGAGTCGATTCGTCGCGCGACGGTCGGGTGCACAGCGAGGTGAGCCCTCGCTCACGCCGTTGCGCTTCTTAATGATAGCGACGCCGAGTGCCAGGAATTGTTTTTGCTTGTACTGTATGCATCAAAAGTTCGTTCGATTCGACTGTTTGTTCTTCGATGTGATGCCGTTGTCACCGCGGCGTCTTGCATCCAGTTCTGCTCTACTATCAGTATGCCCCTCTCACGCTGCTTTGGGCTACGCAGTGACCCTCAGGCTGTTGCAACTATGCGCTTGCTCGACCGACTCCCACTGACCTGCTACGGTATGGGACCATTTCTTGGCCTTGCGCCTGTGGAATCTCATGGCGAAGGTGCACCTCGTTCTCTACATGACGACCTCTGACCAGTAAGCCTCACTTATAAGCTGTTCTTGGTTTTTTGTGCCATGTAGCGCCATCATTGTCAAGCCTCTACCCCAAGACAAGACGGGCGATGATTCAGACTGTCTCGAGCGCTCAAAGTGCATTTCAGCCTATCCCTCTTCGACGAGCGCCTGATTGTTCCTCTCGAGAGAAGCCACCACGAGCAATGGAACCAAGGGACTTCTCCGATGCGTCTTACTCACAATCGCGCCTTGAACTGCCTTTGATGGCATCATCTTTCTCGCCCTTGGCTACCGATGAATAATCGGACCGTCTTGCTCCCTGTCGATCCCGCCAAATTAGAAACCGTCGGACCTGCATCAACTATACTGCACTGGGACGAAAACAAGAGATCAGTGCCCCCCAACCAGGCCCTCCCACGTACGGCCGAGGAGGTGTCGGCCAGAGAGCCCGCCAGGATCTACCTACAAATGGCCCCGTGTCGTTTCTGGCACCCCACGCGGCGTCCGGTACAGTAACTGACGCTCCCTAGTTGAGCCCGAGGTGAAACTCCCCCGATTTCGCGTCTTGCGACGCACATCCACCCCCTGTGGCCGCCCTACGCCTAACGCTGACTTTGGACCCCTTGAAAGCAGATGTCGACGTTCCTTCAGTTCCAGGACTACGGGAAGGAGAACTGACTGCAGCTCGCACTGCGGATTCAGCTAAACGCAGATTCCAAGATTGAAGACGCTCCCAACGTCGCGTTTCCAGACTCGGCGCTTTCGCGCCAAGCTACAATGCGATGGCGAAACTGCCGAGCTTTCCGTGACCTACCACGCGTTTCTGCTAACTTGTCCTGATGGCACGCACAAGGAGGACTACTCTCGCTCACCCTTTCCCCCCTTTTTGTTCTCGATACGCTCGCATTACCCCAGGACTTGATATGAAGGAGCGTCAGACTGTCTGAGCGAGACGCGCATGACTGAGAAAAGTCGGTGTAAGCAAGTCCTGTACACTCGAGTGAAAGGCCACGCGATGATGGGATCAGAGTTATTTGGCGGCGGCCGGGTTCGGATGTAATCTACTGTACTGCACTTCACTTCCATATTTCTGCACCTCATAAACAGTAACCCCGCGGTTCAATCAGAATGTGCTCCCTCGCCCGTTTCCCTTCATAAACACGAAATCCGTTACCACCCCAGCCTTCTCATTTCTTCGCCGAAGCTGTTCACCACATCGGGGGGGACGATCCATTTCAACTTGCAGCGAAAGCGATACCGCGCGTCCCACGCCTCGACGCTGTATGTCGGATCAGGCGACAGACCTCTTGCTTGAGCTCTACGATATCCAACAAGCGACGGCGTACAGCAACCTGGCCGTCGGTATCGTCTTTGGTCAGTCTCCCATCCAGCCTGTTGGTCGGGCCATATACCGACCCCACCATCCCCCGTCAGGCGCGTACGTCATTCTCTATAGCACGTCCCTGAACATCCTTCTGTAAGCATCGCTTTTCTTTCTTTCCCACTTCGAGTCTCCGAGGGGGGAGTTGTGGGGGGAGAGTGCGTGAGATGGAAAGAAAGAAAACTGACGGGTCTTCGGACGAATTTCCTCTCACTCTCACCGAAACAATAAAGTCGTAATGACGGCCTCCGGCTGCGCGCGACGCCGCGCCTCTTCATGCTCGTCGTGACGACGGCGATGTTCGCGCTCGGATTCATCGCCCTCGTGCTCGAAACCTCGCTCGCCTATCAACAGTTCACGCTCTTGCTCCGCCCCTCCAGGGGTTCGTTGTGGTCCACGAGCAAGACCAACACCGTTACGGCCGTCGGCTCCACCATCGCATGCATCACCGTGAGCGCGTCCTTCTCCCCGCTCCCCTCCTTCTACCCCCCACCCCCTGCCAAATCTTTCGACGAGTTGACTGATAACGATACGTATATGTATGCCCCCCGGTCCCGCTGTCGCGCGACAGTATATCATCGCCGACGTGGTCTTCGCGTGGAGAGCGGCCGTATTGTGGAACTATGACCGAAGGATCGTTGCGACCCTCGCACTGTCCGTCCTCGGGACGGTTGGTAAGCCCCACCTTCAATACCGTGTTGTGGCGATGAGGAACGACGGCGATCCTGACCGTGTCATTAGCCGCAGCGGGCTCCGCCCTCGGTATAAACCTCCGTCCTCTCTTCAGTCCTCCTCTCCAGTCTCCTCAATATGTCAGCGGCACGAAGCTGGGCGGGCACCGCGCCCTGATATTCGTCGGACCCACGCTCGCGACGAACCTTCTGTCCACGTCACTGATTGGGATTCAGGCGTGGTCGGTCTCACTCTCATCATGAGCCTAACCCTTTTTTTTTCAAATATCGAGATCGCTAGGAGAAAACGACAAGTTCTTATCGGCCACCTCCGTGGAAGCAGCTTTCCCATCAAGACCGAGAAGGTCCTAGCCATGTTGATCGAGTCGGGGTTTGCATATTGCTGCATATGGGCACGCCCGTTCACACCTTTTTATCGGATTTTCCGTTGCTCATCCGCTGAGCTTCGACAGGTTCTCTACCTCGTGTCCACATTCCGAGTGTTACCAAAGCCCGGCTTCGATGTCATGGATGCTGTTCTTCTATATTTCTCGGTCTGCCCCCACTTTGCGTTCTCTGCCAACCCTTTATTTGTCTGATCTGCTCGGACAGGGTCTCTACCCGACCGTCATCATTATCTGTGTTGTTCTACGTAAATCCCCGACGTTCGCGATAACGACGCGCTCTGCGAGTACGCACCATTCCGATCCTCCGCAGCTTGACGCTATGGAGATGGGAAGACCGTTGTCGATACTATATACGCAACGTAAAGAAACCCACAAGGATTCAGATGCGACGATGCTACCCAGCCCGATTTCTCATCCTGAAGAAAAACAGTGGGCTCGTTCAGGACCTCAATGCTGAGGTTCGTTTGGGGCCATCCCACTTGTCGCCACGCATTTTGTATTGTATTTTTATCATCTCCAATCAACTGGAATGGATATTCAGACATATGGACGTCGCAATCGGCCATCAGCCACGCCCATGGCCAGTCAGAAAATGGCTAAACCAGACGTGCGCATTGCCACATCATGTATCTAAAATGAAACCCGTCGAGGTATAAACAAGACGGCGGCGCAGAAAATAGAGAACAGTTGGCAACACCAACTGGTATGGAACGAAACGAAGAGAAGCACGGCCGGAGCGTGTAGGAATCGCAAGCATTGGCGTTATGTACACCTTGGTAGATCCATAGAGCGATTCCCGAGGTGTCACGGAACTCTCGGTTAAACTCATGATCGCTCGTATTCGAGTATTAATGCATGCGTCCGGGCTTGCAAGTTGAGAGCAGAGCGATCGGGTGAGAATCATCTCGTGACGGTCGGGGGTTCAGTCAGTTCACGTCTGCCTGCCGCTGCCGCTGAGTGACCACACCGCGGCCGAGTCGCTCGACTGCAAAACTGTGTCACCAGACCAGGACGACGGGCCCTACCCTACATCCTCCCATGAGATTGACGGTCATCGGCAGTGCTGGTCATTAAAGCCAAGCGATTGATTAAGCGATGCGGAGTGCAGAGACCACATCGATTTTCGACGAATTCAACGGTCCGGGTAGTCGCGGCTGCACCTTGCTACGCAGCACCCTCGTGCGGCACGATTTGAGGGAGTAAGGCTCTTTGAGAGAATGCATATCGCCGGTTTACGGCACGGTGCTTCCTGGCTGGACAAAGGACGAGGCGAAGAACACCACACCTGCCTGTAACCACCCCTGGTGCCTGCAGAGAGAGACAACCTCATTTTAAACACCGCTCGGGGCTGCACCGTTGTTGTCGTCGTTTCGTTAACATTTCGTAGTACTGTAGGCTACCCATTAGTCGGACAGCTTAAGTAAGCTACCCATTAGTCGGACAGAACGTGTGGGCATACGTACAATAAAGATTGAGATTTCTTTTGACCTGGGGGTCAAAGTGCTGATTAATGGGAGTCCACAGTTTTTTTTGGGTGTCAAAAGACCCCTGTTTGATGATTTCCCCTTTCTGGGATTTTTGGAGAGGATGTCACACACAATGTTAGAGTTTGAGTTGTTTGAGTCGGCACTTCAAATCGGCATTGTCGGCTGATCACGTATGTTCCTTATCCCTCATCCCTTCCACAATGCCGCTACACTGCAGGGTGCTTAAACACACATCAATTCATGCCTCCCGATTTGAAGTGAAAGCAGATGGACAATGCATATGAGGACTGCATTCAAGCAGTGATCACAAAGTGGCAGGGGGGCCTTTTCAAAAGCAGACGAGCAGCTGCGATTGTGCATGAGGTGAGGAGCTGCTTGTTTTTCTTGCTGACTCTATTAAATACTCTTAGATTCCTCATCAAACACTGAGTGACCGCATCAATGGGCGTTGTTCCAGGAAGGATTCACATGAGGGCCAACAATTGCTCTCGGAGAGGCAGGAAGAGGCGCTGGTCACTTGGATCGACCACAAGGCTTTGATGGCCAAGCCCATGGACCAGATGGAGGTCAACTCCATCATATATGATACATCTGTGAAAACATTCCTATGACATGGTACAATGTCATTGTTGAGTACATGAAGGTGCGCACCTGCATAATGTCCCAGAAACTGCTTGCCTCTGCTTTCTCCTCCACCGGCATCTTTCCATTCAACCCCCTCATATTCACCGAGGCTGACTTTGCCCCTTCAAAATTGTATTCCACCACCCAGCATGTGCCGGCATCATTTCCTGCAGACGTCCCTTCATCCTCCCCTCTTCCCTCCACCTGTTCTGACAGCGATGCCTCCTTGGAAGACCTGCTCTCTGAGGAGGTTGAAGACACAACCCCTTTTGACTGGGACATGGACGATGATGATGACTTTGACTACGAGCCACCGCAGGGCCATGATCCAGACTCACAACAACCACATGTTTCATTTCTGTCCCCTGCCATCCACACCAACCCTGCCCCATGCATTCACTTCTTGCTTAACTCACCCACGTCCTTGTGTGCCAGTGGCGCTGAACATGTGTCCATCATACAAAATGCGTCACCTGCCCATGATATCTGTGTCGACTCCAACTCCTCCCTGTTTCCCAGTCACTTTACTCGCTCTCACAACCCTCCTTCATCCTCTGCGATGTCTATCTCTATTGCCCTTGGTCCCACCCATGCACCAATCCCCACCATACCGCAGGAGTTTCATTCAGAGATGTCCCGACTCCGGATGACAGTAGAACTACTAGAAAGGGAGCTCGCTATATCCAGGGCAGAGAGCACCTCCAGCAGTGCCCACTGCACCATCATGAAGTGTGTGGCATCAGATGCAAGAAAGGAGCTGGAAAACCAGAAGTGCAAGACGTGCCGTTCAGTGAAGACAAGTGCACGTTATGTCACCCACCCTATGGTTGAAGCACAGTGGCTTGCTGGACAGGAAAAGAAGGCCCAGCTCGCCAGAGAAGCTGCTGAGAAGGCAGCTCAAAAGGTGGTTAATGATGTGGCGCGCGAGGTGCAACTCTGGGAGGAAATAGATTCAAGGGTGTTCAGCGGTGAGTCCCAGAGCTGAATCATGACAATGTACTCATTCTTTGCAGAATCACTCTCTTCATATAAGCGCAAGGATGATCTCATTGCACTCTCTGGTGCACTTGGCCTCAACATGACGGGCACTGTCAATGAGCTGGCAACCCAGGTCAAGTCCCACATAGGAGTGCACCCTGAGCTCCTTCATCACCCTCGGTTTGGTGGGCTTTTCATTCAAGGCAGACATTGCATGGAGATTAATCAGTAGATACAATGTTTTTTGTTTGCGTCCCCCCCCCCCCCCCCCCCCAAATTACACATTTTTGACATTTGATCTCAGCAATGTAAGGTTCGATCGGTGGTTCAAAAATTTCATTACGTTTCACGTTACTATTTGTGACTGTCCGACTAATGGGTAGCTTACTTAAGCTGTCCGACTAATGGGTAGCCCTACAGTACATCCGAGGCAGTGGATTCCCAGATCGAGATCCAAAAGAGACCGCAGGACGACGAAGAGGCCTGGAGGGAGGTTTTGAATGAATTATGTATCGGTGCGTTCACTACTCAACGAGCTCACTCCAAACTTGGGAGATACGATTGTGTCCGGAAGAGGATGCGAACGGGGATGATGACCCGGAGTATAATTGTGATCGGTCCGTGGGCGACGAGTCGACGACGCACGCAGCTGTGCTTCACCATGTGGTTTTCCCGCGGAAGATTTCACTATATGTATCTACTAAGCGGTGTTCGACCGCGGGGGAGGACCAGGGGAAAAGAACTCGAACACTGCCCAGGTAACGAGTGTGTGTACCGTGATACCGCCCCGTATGACCTGCATGTAATGCATCCGAGCTCGGAGAGAATGAGTGACCCCCGGCCGCCAGCGGCGCCGAAGGACGGTACATAAACTGCGGAGGAGCCTCCCCCACAGCTAACGACTCAAGATATCTCATAACCCGTCACCTCTTTTGTGCCTTATATTTTTATCAAAGGCACCCCGCAGAGGCATACATACCTTCTCGTCGTGTCGTTCGCTACCACTCGACTATGCGCACCACCGTCAACCTGTCGGTCATACTCCTCGCGCTCGCAGCTTGGGCCGCCGCAAGTCCCACTTTGAACCCGGATAAGCTGGAGCCAATGCTCGCAGCGTAAAGGTTTGCCTCAACTCTCTCTTGCGCTTGCAAGTTCCTGATTTCGTCGTTAGGGTGATATGATATGCGACGATGACGAGTCCTCCCTCTCCCCGCACTCACAGGGGGGGCTTGTGGCCCGCTGGTGTAGGCGCACGCTCGCGGATAAGGGCCTGTTTGTAGGAGGAGAGGGAGAAGGGAGAGGTCTCGTATTTGTCTGTCTGGTGATTAAAAAATGTTGTCGTACGGAAGAACATGTCAGTCTGACTTCAGTGTGAGTGAGGGGAGGGCGTCGTAATGCTTAGTCAGCATCACAGTGAGACAATTAAATCATAGACGATTTCTATACCTCATCATCACCTTGTGAGTCGTCAGGCATTTATCTTGGTGCGGATTTCTGTGCCTCTTCCTTTTTACCGTGACTTCCTTGTCTTTACCTGCGGCGTTGTGGAGGCCAAGATGCAAATCAAACTCAGGCCGAATGCACTGCAATGCGCGTACCTTTACCAGTGGCAGCGCCCCGTCTTACTGGCAGTCTCAGTGACTTGGAATTCGACTCCTCTATTTTGTGGCGGGAACTCGAATTCTCCTGAGCGTTGTGGCTTCCCTTTTCTTTCGATGATCCCCGACCACCGCCAGTGGCAACCCGTCACGGTCAGACTTGGCCACAAACCGTTCGCGTCCTCGTTTGCGCCTGCACGCTCTACGGTACTGTGAACTAGCAGATAGCTCGAAGCAGTAGGCTCATGTTCGCTCCACGCCATGTCAACCACACCGATTTCTGAGCCTCCGCTCGTTCAACTATCCGTTTGCGCGTCGTTCACGGAGGGCGCACGAAAAGAGCAGGAGAATTTTCTCTGACCAAAAGTCATACTGTAAAGGAGTGGCGAGGTACTTGCCCCCTTTTTGTGACTTTGGGTTAGAGAAAATAATCTTTTTTTAAAAAAGTTTGTGACGTTGTGTGGCATCCACATGCATTGGCCACAAAGATGCGTGTTGCCTACAGGTATCTCTTGCGTCGTCCATGTTTGCTTTTAACTTCGCGGCCACAGTGAACACAATGCGTGCCGCATTGAGCTCTCATATATAAGTTTCGATGGATAAGGTACTCATACTCCAAACTCGAGCACCAGCCTAATAGCGCACACACCGAACTCACTCTCCAAAACTCACATCGCAATCGCAATCGTTCATCGCCTGCCACTTGCATTGCCCTCTTTCATTCGCTCTATCACCAGTTTATCTCAACCATGTCTCGCTCCATCACGCACGTCGGTCTTGCGCTCTTCCATACCCCCACCTTCCCCACGCAATGGGTCCTTGCCTTTTCCACACATGAGCTGTTCCAGGAACGCGTGATGTGCCGCGCCCTTCGCCAGAGCGTGAACGGCTTGAACGAATACTGGGAGACGTGCGAGTCCTCTCCGACCTCCTTCAACCGCTCTGCAATCCTCGGAGGCGTCATCCACATCGGGATTGTTTACATGTCGATGGAGGACTTGCTCAAGGAATTCAGCGCCAAAGGCACCGTCGTCTCGGAAACTTACCTTCCGTCTCATTCGGACCGGTTTTGCGTCCAGTCCTTGTTACGTCTTAGCAAGGGACGCGCCGTCCTCCCCACCACGGATGAATTCAAGCTGATGGACTTGATTCGAGGACGCGTATCTCAAGTCGAGGCCTCACAGGCATCGCGCGCGTTCAAATCGTACCCTGTTGTCGAGCTCAAGGACGGAGGTATTCGCATGGCCAACTCGGCGTACTAACCATCCCTGACATCTTAGCATCTATTTAGCATAAATTACTTAATCTAGATTTAATCCATAGATTTTCCGTATTAGAATCTTTGTTAATGTCCTTGTTTTATTGTGTTTAATGGTTTTATGTATTTACGCGGCTCCGACGAGGATCAACAGCCAGCTTTGGTCGAGAAGTGGGTCAAGGCTCTGACGTGATCGTATTGTCATGTCGCCGCATGACGAAGTCCCACAAGTTCAAGGTGACATCTTTGGGCTCGAAGAACAAGGTGCAAGATAGTGGACTACTGTGCAGGCACGCAGGGTATCAGGTAATTTGATATCGTGCACTGGGAGAGGACTCAGCGGGACAAATGTTATCTTATATCTACGCGATAACCCACGGTACGTCGAGAACTGCGTCGTCTAAACTAAACGTACCACCACCAGGTGCAGATTTCACACGGTAACAACTGGGGCAACAATGAGCATTGAAAATGACAGTGTGCTCTGCAAGGTCAGAACCACCCATCTGAGTGACAGCCACCAACAGCCCCTACAACACAAATAATAGATACCTTTCTACCTATCCCTATTTTGCAACATAACACATCTCCCCTCACCCTGTTCCTGATCCACACAACAAACTGTCTTGGAAATTTGGGAGGCACATATAATGCAATTATATTCTAATATAATTTTATTATAATGGCCTCCCAAATTTCTGACATGCCCAACCAATACATTCAAAGGACCACCCTACATCTCAGCCCACTAAGAAATAGAGAATACACCCACTTTAAACTTGTCAATGCATCAACCCCCTCCATGCACCCCACACAGATGCCACCATGGCACTTCCAATCCCTGACCTGAAACTCCCTTTCACCCAATCAAACACAGTTCACCTCCACTCATTGAAACTTAACTCCACTCAAAAAATAAGATTCATGTGATGTGGCAATATGTCATTGACAGATGGCAGTATTCTGCATCCTGTCACACTCCAGAGGAAAGTACCCAACAACTTGGATTTGTCAGGGGCAGATGTTCTGAATCCACATACTTTTTTTGTACTCAGGTAAAAATCACTGAGGCCCCATTCAGGTAGTGAAACTTTTATGAAATTTTTGAACTTTGGGGTTTTCTGGAGTTACTTGTGTGATAGGAGTACTCATCATGACATCACATTGTTGAGATAAAGAGTAGCCAAGGCATTGACACATTGGCTCAAACTGTCTGGGTGGTTCACAGGCCCAGTAATTACAGATAAAATAATTAGGGATGCTCTCAGATACTTAAGAGCATCATACATATAGTAGATATGTCAGTTTTGTCTCACAGAAACTGAAGTAAGTACTTACTATCTAATGATCTTATCAGTAGCTGATTATGCATTGTAGTAATATTTTATTAGGTAAATATAACACACAGTTTTGTCTCACAGAAACTGAATAATATTTTATTAGATCTACTAAGATCTAATCTACCTTATCACTATGCAATTCAACAGGTTATAGGCCCTGCCCACTACTTAATTCCCAAGACAGAAATCCACATACAAGCTCACACAATCTATTGACACATTATCTCTCCTTCATGAGCCAGTGTTCATCAGAATGACACCTCACACTTTTGGTATTTGGATCAAAGTTTTGACCCAGATGTCAGGGGTACCGATCAGATTTCTAACATCTGACATGTGTGTTTGCTCCACTTGCCCAGATTGGCTTTATCACCCCATTTACCCTAATCAAATCACATGGCACCATCAATTTTTACATTCCTGCCCAGAGTTACAATGGAGATCTTTGATGGGTCCAATTGGCCCACTTGGTCCTCATGTGTACTCACTGTTTGCCAAATAAATGGATTTAGGCATCACATCATGGATTCCCCACCATCCCCTCTGGACACAGCTTGGGACTCAGAGGAGCAGGTCCTCCTTGGAGTCATCAAGGACTATGTGCAGAAAGACATCTTGCTGGCAGTTTCTGATGATACTAAGTTCAAATCATGCAAAGACAAATGGGAGGAACTAAAGTGTGCATACAGAGGCATTGGGTCTATGTCCACTTTCAATTCCTGGGTTGCCTTGATGGGCATAGCCCTGGACGATGTGACTCCAATGCTACCACAATTACAGAAACTTAATAATGTGTGGAACACTCTCCAAAACAATGACATGAAGATTTCCAATCTTCGATTTAGCTTCATTCTGACCAAGGTGTTACCTGATGCTTATTTGGCTATCACCTCAACTATTCTCACAGCTGGCACTCTGAAAGATCTTGCTCTGCAAATGATCCAGGAATGGATCCTCAATGAGGAAGGTCGCCAGGCTGGCCCCTCCACATCCCTCAATAAAGTTGCTCCAGTAAGGAAGAAAAAGAAGGATGAGGAGGAGAAGGCAAAGAAAGGACAGGGGGTGACAGGAGGTGCTCAGACTTCCAAAGTCAACATGCACATAGTGGAAACTACTGCCACCATTACTGAAGTATTGGATGATGATAATAAAATACATGTTTCCCTCTATGTGACAGCCTGATCCTGTTGGATGGTCAATTCCAGAGTGACTCATCATATTACACCATTCCATTCCAACTTCATTTCTTGGGCTCCAGCATCCAGATCTGTTAGTCTTGGAGGCCATGCTGTCATCTCACAGATTGGAACTGGATTGGTCTCTGTCAGGCTGTCAGGAGGAACTGGGGACATTCAATTGACCCTTTCAGATGTTATGCATGTTCTGGAAGCCAACATGTGGTACTTCTCTGTGTAAGTGATACTCCAGAAGGGGGGTCAAATAACATTCACTAAAGAGGGCTTCTGTTACGAACCAAGGCCAGGTCCTGGCCATATACTGTCCTGTTTCACTCAAGAGAGACCTCTCTCACTTTGCATTGCCAACTCCCTTCCATTTCTTGGGCTACCCCTCCTGCGGTGCAAGATATTGCTATTGCAAAGGCACTATAACACGACCAGGCACCCATTTCCTAATTGGGTAATCATCGCGTGGCAACCACATGGTCACCCAGCCACCAAGAACCCAAAACAGCGGCACCAACTTTTAGAAACTGTTGCATAACTCATCTGATGTCATCAAGGCTCCAATGACATCATGGCTGACTGAGCAACTCCACAGTGACCTCATAGGCTCACTAAGCACTCCACAGTGACATCATAATGATGTCATCACTCCACAATGATCAGTAGTGCGCTCAGTAAGCCTGAAACTTGACGCAAGCAAGTTTATGCCTCTGTAGTCCTATTGGATGGTACCAAAGGGTCTAGAATAGTCCCAGTTCTTTGTAATTGACCCTGTACACTGTATATAAGCCCCAATGAAGCATGGCAGTCGTCAGACTGTCCATTTGTGATACTCTCATCTTCCTGGGTACTCCCCTGTGACTGCTCAGTCTAAAGTCCTCCCTCATCTTCAAGGTACTCCTCAATGACCGCCTTGTTTAAAGCCCCTTGCTGCACTGGCCTCTACTCTTCACCTCTGCCTTCTGCAACACATACCAGTCCCCATCTGCTATCTCCTAGTTGTTTGGCTCGTCCCTCTTGTTCAACGCTGTTTATGCTGCGTACCATCCGTTCCGACCCTTGCCCACCTGCTCCTGAGTCCTTAGTGATCAGCAGTACATGTCTTGACATCTGGACAGTCTCTCATCATCCCTGTATTGACCAGCCAACGCTCAAGTGTTCACTCCCAACTCCCCCACTTTTGTCAACACCTCCCTGCGCCTCCCTTCTCCTCTCCAGCCTACTCCATGCACCACCCTTTACATTCTTACTGAAGACATTGACCCGGTTGACACATCCTCACCCCTCAGCATCCTGTACTCCCCAGAAGCCCCACCATCATCTTCTAACATCCCCCAGGCTATTCAAAGTGACTTTGTCCCTGTTGGCACTCCCCCTCCAGCGCAGAATGAGCAGCAGCAAGCGGACCATCCTCCCTTGCCTGAAGGCTTCCTTGATCGCCCCCCTTGCACAGCATTCCGGTTCCACCCTCACCAATACTTCAGTCCTCCCCAGCACCAATCGTTCCCGTGAGCAGTGGCGACCCCTCCATGATTTAAACCACCAAGATTACTTGTCATGCATCCCTACCACAGACCAGTTAGCTCATAGCACCTTCACCAACACCTTCACCACCGCATTTCATGCATGCATCGTCCACACTTTTGCTGTGGAACCCTCCAACACTGCCCTTGCCACTGAATATAACCTCACCCCCTTTGGCATTTGTTCTAATGTTGGGATATACGCCCCAGATGCTGACTTTCCCCTTGGACGTATTGCCTACATTTTTAATACATTGTTGTTTAGGAAGCTCATTACCTTACCTGCTATCTACCATCCTGCTTACAAAGGGTCCTTTTGCTTGTCTATTGTACACGACTTCTTGGATGGACGCCTTGCTTTTGCTTATGGTTACTTACATTTCGAAGAGAACAGTAACCATGTGTCCCTACATCACTATTTGACTTATACAGTTGATACCATATGTTTCAACCCCCAGCTACTTCGCTTCTGTTTCATGCCTCACATTCCTCCTAACCCCCTCGACATAATTGAGAGGTACCACCTCGAAACCATAGATCTTGCACACAGTTCTTAAAAAGTAAGAACCATCCTTGTAATGCTTCAATAAAGATCGAATAAATTTTCCCTTTGTCTTAACTAAAGTGCCTTGAGAATACACCTTAGAAGAAGATGGAGAAGAAGATGCTATCACTAGACACATCTTAAGTCTAAATCACTATTGAACCTGGGTCTCCACTGCATTCCCTGTTAACACCCTAACAAACCTACACAACATACCAGGAATAGAACCACCCCACGAAGACTTCCCCCACCTTGTTGTTAAAGAATTCCTTGAAGTCTTACCATTTGGACAACTTCTAAGCCACGATGAACACGCATTATATCTTGAAACCCTTAGTCGACTCCTACCACCAGCACACCAACAATTACTATACTGGCAACTTGCTCAAGAAAGGAACATCCAAGGACAACCAGTCAATTATCAATCCCTACACTCTAGGAATTGAACCTTTGGACCAGGATCATCCAACCACACCACCATCTCATCATTAATTTGCTAAGGACAGGGTATCGCCTATTTTACCTAGCCTGGACATATATCAGTTACTATCGCCTCACTGTCCAGTTCTACCACATATGCCTCAATAGGATACAAAGGGAAAACCAATCTTACGTCCAACTTGCTATTGTGCCCAGAATACACAACACCTTTGATTGGGAAACTAACTCTTGGTTATATGATGCAGATTACAACCAACCTTGGGCAATTACTAGCCCAGACGCCTCATATACTGGTCCTCCTGCATACTACTCAGTCCCAGCAATTCTAGAAGTTTCCAGCCTTGCTCCTCGACCCCTCACACCAATTCAAACCACCATCCCAACTAGCCAGGAACGTTGGTTGGCCAGCACAGAAAGCACTGAGTCAAACCCGTGGACACCAAGGTGTAACTGCAAAACAGAGTATTGCACATGCAACTACTGACCAGACACACCTCCCACTCCTGACGGAATTACCTTGTGGACACCAGGCGATTACCACCTCCCATTTCAGTAATTCTGGCTCCTCGACACAGAAGACATGCAATGCCTCAGTGAGCTCCCTCTAGAGGAACGGTTCCCAATGCAAGAGGATTCCTTGTTGAAAGACCATTACCTCCTACTCCCCCTGACGCCTACGTACCCCTGTTTACCAGTTGTATTCCTCCACCTGTCATACCTTCCCGACCCTTTGCATTGCCATTTGTTGAATCACCTGATAGTATCGACATTAGAAATACTGAACCTCACTCCTATCTACCAGAACAATCTTTCTTAGCCCTAAACCTACCTACACGTTCAAAGAGGGAACTACTTGAATTCAAGAACTATTGTACGTGTAACGGCGTCGCGGCCATGTTAGAGTGTTAGCTCAAGGTTCAGTGGGGGCCAAGTCCCTGTGACTTGGTTCAAGGGTTCAATGGGGGCCGGCTCAAGGGGACCGGTTCAATGGTTTAGCGTCTCAAGGCTGAGTCAGACAATGACTCAGTCCGCAGACAGAGTCGATCTCCTGGTTTCACAGGAGAGGAAGACGATGAGAGAGAGGCAGAGGAGGAAGAGGAACACAAGGGTTCCTTGAGGTGTGCTCAGATCAAGCAAGGTGTAGGCCAGCACAAGCAAGTTGTGATTTGAGAGAGTGTACAAGGCAAAGGATGCGACAGGAAATGGGACAAAGCTAAGCTTGGGGCATTCCCCAGCTTCTACAGGCGCTTAAATACTGTATGTGGTGAGGCTGTACAGTACCATAAGCAGAACAATAGATAAGGGTAGACCAATAGCAAAAATAGCTCGACAATAGGTGAAACACAATAAGTGAAACACAATAGGTGAAACAATAGGGGATCACCATCAAGGGATGAAACAGTAACCACGGAGACAAGGATAATAAAGAAGGACAATAATGGATGAACTGACAAGGGGTAGTTTACAACAGTACGGAGGCTTGGCATCTTAGAACGACACACTTTGTAGTGTATCAACATCCCACCAGAGAGATAAACAACTTTGCTATCTCACCAGCAGAATTCAAAGGATACTTGTGTAAAACCCAAGTAGTCTTGACCCAAAGTAGCATCAGCGAAGAATACTCCTGAATCCACTTAAGAAAGTACCAAGGAAGACCCAACTCTATTCGACTAAAACCAGCCTACACCATTGCATATCCTTGGAACAATGGTCATTGGACTATAACCATTGTCTAAACTTATGAGTACTAGAAGGGACATTACTGATGATGATGAAAATCTAATTCCACTTTTATTTGAAAACCTCAGCTACAACACCCAAGACCACTGTTACTGAGGAGAATTTGCAGGAACACCTGTCATCAATCATGGAAGTCTTTCAGACACTTGGTTCTACGAAGATGACAATGACGAAGTCACCACTGCTCAACTTAAAGCAGCAGCCCCAGGAGCAGAAAATGTTCAAGACTTCAATCCCTATAACTATACAGGCCTCTTTCTAGACAAACCAGTCAAGTGGAGCCGTTCTAGAAGACATTGGGTTTACTACAATAACCGAGAAGTTGATTTTACTGCCCAAACAACTCAAGAAGTTACTGCCATCCTAGGAACTGCACCAAGCACTCGAAGTGCTACTCCAGGACCCTCCACCTGATGAAATACTCAACAACCCACTCCTCATACAGTTAGCAATGCACTGCAAGCAATCCCTCGAACGCTCACTCCAACTTGAATCCAATTACAAGGCTCTGCCCCACCTATTGTTACAGCCACAACAACTCAGAACCCCACCATGTCAAGCAATCCATGCCTTGTTGGGACTGCACCAGAACCCTTTGATGGAAAGGCTGATAATGCAGAGGCCTTTTGGGCAGCTTTAGCCAATTATTACTATATCAATAGTGACTCCTTCACAGATGAAAGCAAGAAAGTTGCTGCTGCACTAACCCACTTTAAAGTAGGAACACCTGCCAGAGCATGGGCTAGAGAACAAACCACTAAAGCTATGGCTCATTCAGTAGCAGACTACGGATCATGGGATGACTTCAAGAAAGCCTTTGCCAATCATTTCATCCCTGCAGAAGCAGAACTGGCCTCCGCTAACACTATGCACACCTATTATCAAGGGAAATTACCATTTAATGAATGGTATCAGAAATGGTTGCACCATGCATCACAAGCTACCATGGATGAAAGGACAAAGATGTATGCATTTAGAAAGAACATTAACCCAGCCTTACATCAGAAAATATTGGGAATCACACCAACACCAACTACACTTGCAGCCCTTGTCAAAGCAGCAAGAGAATTTGACAACCTTTTTCACCTATACAATTCCACAGCCTTTCGAGGAGGACGCTCTGTGCGTGCCCGAGGATTAAACACTCAAGGATCAGACAATCCATTGGAAATTAACTTGTACCAAGGAGAACCTATCGAACGACCCTGGGAATTCAGGAGTGAAAGAAAACCCCTCACAGATGCAGAAAAAGAGTTTTGACGCAAAAACAACCTCTGTTATTACTGTGGAAAGAAGAACCATATGGCAAATCAATGTAGAGCAAAGAAAGCAGCCCAGGGATGCCAACGACAAGGATCTTGCCCCCAAACAGTCAGAGCTATGACCATCCAAGATGAAAACATCGAACCTGCGCAAGAAGAACCTGTTCCTGTTGCATCATTGACAACTTGGAGAGAAACACTTGCGGACTCAATCCTCCACCCAAGATCTGCTCCTATGGATTTTTAATTGGACCCCCTTCTGCACCAAGAAGGGACACGGTCCAAATCAGTACAATACAAAGAGAAATCAATTACCCCCAAAGTTTTTACCAAGAATATTCGCTCCCCATCCATTGCTTTGAAAGTTACTCTTGTGGGGAAGACAAGTGGCAAAGAAATTGGTGCAAGAGCCCTGCTTGACAGTGGAGCAGAAGGAATGATAATCCATGAATGATTCGCACAAAGACACCACCTGCACCTCCAAACTATGACTAAACCCTTGCCAGCACAAAATGTAGATGGAACACAAAATGCCAATGGACTAATACACTTTAGCACCATCCAAAGACTTCGCATCCAAGCACACACAGGTGCTACTCATGACAAACAAGCAGAATTCCTTGTCACTAACATTGGAGATCATGACATCATCTTAGGAACAGATTGGCTATGACACCACAACCCAGATATCGATTGGGCAAATGATACAATCACACTGAGGAACTGCCCCCAAACCTGCCTTACCACACACCCAAGCATAACCATTGCATCTGCATCTGGAATGCGGAATTACCAAATACAAGCACTTACTTTCCCTGAAGAAGAAGAACCTGAGTTTGCAAACATTGCTGCACTAATCTTCCCAGATACTGAAGGACTATTGAACCCATGTGTTGACGAACAAATCCACAATGCATTTAGACCAATAACAATCAGCATAAGAGCCAAATCAACCACAGCTACCAAGCTAGCCCATGCAGAGACACCCCCCAAGACATTAGACGAACTTATCCCTGCCCAATTCTTAAAATGGTGAAAGGTTTTCGATGAACAAGCTTCCCAACGCCTTCCTGCTCACCAACCATGGGACCATGCAATCAATCTGAAACCAGGGATCACCCGACGCGATTCTGGTATCTATCGACTTACTCCTAAAGAACTACAAGCATTAAAAGAATACCTAGATGAACACTTGAAAAGAGGCACTATCTGACCATCAAAGGCAGCTATTGCCAGTCCATTCTTCTTTGTAGAAAAGAAAGGAGGAAATCTATGACCAGTACAAGACTACAGAGCCCTGAACACAGCAACTGTCAAAGACACATATCCACTACCTTTGATTCCTGAATTAATTGACAAACTCCAAGGAGCCCAATACTTTACCAAGTTTGACATACGATGGGGATACAACAATATCTGCCTAAGAGAGGGCGATGAACACCTTGCAGCATTCAAGACACCATTAGGACTCTTTGAACCTTTGATAATGACATTCGGTCTCTGCAACACCGCAGCCACTTTCCAACACTTTATGAGCACCATCCTAGCAAAATATATTGCCACTGAACGAGTGGTCGTTTATCTAGATGATATACTAATCATGGTGCAAACCTTGAACGAACTAGATGACTGGATGCACAAGGTCCTAAAGACACTCCAAGACCATGACTTATACTTGAAACCAGAGAAATGTGCTTTTCAACAAACCTCTATTAGTTACCTAGGCATCGATATCTCCCAAGGACAAATATCCATGGACCAAGACAAGTTAATAGGCATTACAAAGTGGCCTACTCCGACCAATGTTACAGAAGTACAAGCATTTCTAGGATTTTGCAACTTCTATCGACGATTTATCCACCAATACTCGCGAATGGCATGACCCTTGTTTAATCTAACAAAGAAAGAACACCCCTTTAAATGGGGAGATGATGAAGAACAAGCATTTAGAAAATTAATCCAGGCGTTCATGACAGCCCCAGTCCTCATGTTACCTGATCATACTAAACCCTTTCGGCTCATCTGCAATGCAAGTCACTTTGCAGTCGGCGCAATCTTGGAACAACCTGATGAATTTAACAGATATCACCCAATAGCCTATTTTTCGAAATCTTTGGACCCTGCACAATGAAATTACATGATCTATGATAAAGAACTCCTTGCCATCATCTCAGCCCTCTGGCACTTCCGACACTACCTTGAAGGTGCTACACATCCCATTGATCTATGGACGGACCACAATAACTTGACATACTTCATGACAAAACAAAAACTCACATGAAGACAAGCCCGATGGGCACTCCTTCTCAGCAATTTTGACTTCACTATCACCCATCACCCAGGAACTATGAACAAAGCAGACGGTCTGTCCAGGCGGCCAGACTTTAAAGAGGGGATAAAAAATGAAAACAATGGAAAGGTGCTCCTAGACGACAAATATTTTAAAGTTAAAGCAACATGCACCTCTGCTACAGAACCAATTGGCAACCAAGAACTTCGACAACAACTACAATCTAGCAAAGACTATGACCCAGAAGTATCTAATGCATTAGCAATCATTATAAAAAGTGGACCAAGATGATTATCTAAAGGCTTACAGGACTGGAACCTCGAAGATGGACTAATATTGTTCAAAGGAAAAGTCTATATCCCAAACAACAACACCCTACAAAAGAAAATTCTGAAACTACATCACGACTCCCTTGCCACTAGGCATCCTGGCCAATGGAAAACTTACGAACTAATCAGCTGAAACTATTGGTGGCCAGGAATGCTAACCTATGTCAAAAGTTATGTAGACGGTTGCGCAATTTGCCAAAGCACAAAGAATCGCCCAAAAACAGAAACACCCCTCATACCAATTACACCAGCTGGAGAAGTATGGAAAAGCATTACCATGGACTTTATCACAGACCTACTGGTTTCTCAAGGCTTTGACAGCCTCCTAGTCGTGGTAGATCGATTCAGCAAAGCAATAATCATTACCCCTTGCCACAAGACAATCACAGCAGACGAAACAGCAACATTAATTATGAACAATGTCTGGAGAAGAATAGGCCTCCCAACACAAATAATATCAGACAGAGGCCCTCAATTCGCAGCAAAAGTTACTCAAGAACTATGGAAGAAATTAAATGTCAAGGTATCATTAAGTATGGCATATCACCCACAGACAGATGGAGAAACAGAACGAGTTAACCAAGAACTGGAACAATACCTACAAATATTTTGCAACCACCAAGCGGACAATTGGGCAGAACTAATTCCCTTTATGGAGTTTGCACATAATGCCAGACAACACAGTGCAATGAACAAACCCCCTTTCAAGGTCTGGTATGGCTTTAACCCAACATTTGCTCCACCCCTTGCCTTTACATCAAAGTTCCCTTCAATCCAAGAAAGACTAATGAGACTAAACCAGCTTAGAGAAGAAGTAGCTGCCTCCCTGAACCAAGCAACTGAGATCATGAAGCAATCAGGACCTCAATCCTCCACATTTCATTTCAAAGAAGGGGATCAAGTATGGTTGGAAGCCACAAATCTACAAACCACTCACCCAAAAGCAAAACTAGCCCCTCGACGCTATGGACCATTCAAAGTCATCACTGCCTATCCAGTAAATGTTCGCCTCGAGCTACCAAAGTCCTGGAAGATACACCCAGTTTTTCACCACTCCCTGATTAAACCTTACAAAGAAACCATTGCCCACGGTCCTAACTTCTCAAACCCACCACTGGTACTAGTCGAAGGAGAAGAACAATATGAAGTAGAACAGATCTTAAACTCTCAACTCTCCCCAAACCGCAAAGGGATCCAATACCTAGTTAAATGGAAAAGGTACATTGCTGCAGAAAATACCTGGGAACCAGCATCTAACCTATCAAGAGCACAATTACTTGTCAAAGACTTCCATCGGAAATATCCAAAGGCGCTTAAAATGACTCCCACCAGGAGTAACCCCTAAACCAACAACTCTCATCATGACCTCCATTGATGACTATCTTTATCCTTGTTACAAAAGAACTTTTCAGAGAACCCCTGCGATCACATGCACCCAATCGACCACAGCTATCCCCAAAACAATCCATAGATCACGAGAGAACTCCCCACAAACAAACAGACTTCAACTCTTCATATGCAAACTACTCCACCTTCCAAAGAAACAAGTCCCTACTGTTGCAGGAGCAACAAGTCTATAAAGAGGGGATGAATGTTACAAACCAAGGCCAGGTCCTGGCCATATACTGTCCTGTTTCACTCAAGAGAGACCTCTCTCACTTCACATTGCCAACTCCCTTCCATTTCTTGGGCTACCCCTCCTGTGGTGCAAGATATCACTATTGCAAAGGCACTATAACATGACCAGGAACCCATTTCCTAATTGGGTAATCATCGCGTGGCAACCACATGGTCACCCAGCCACCAAGAACCTGAAACAGTGGCACCAACTCTTAGAAACTGTTGCATAACTCATCTGATGTCATCAAGGCTCCAATGACATCATGGCTGACTGAGCAACTCCACAGTGACCTCATAAGCTCACTAAGCGCTCCACAGTGACATCATAATGATGTCATTGCTCCACAATGATCAGTAGTGCGCTCAGTAAGCCTGAAACTTGACATAAGCAAGTTTATGCCTCTGTAGTCCTATTGGATGGTACCAAAGGGTCTAGAATAGTCCCAGTTCTTTGTAATTGACCCTGTACACTGTATAGAAGCCCCAATGAAGCATGGCAGTCGTCAGACTGTCCATTTGTGATACTCTCATCTTCCTGGGTACTCCCCTGAAACCACTCAGTCTAAAGTCCTCCCTCATCTTCAAGGTACTCCTCAATGACCACCTTGTTTAAAGCCCCTCACTGCACTGGCCTCTACTCTTCGCCTCTGCCTTCTGCAACACATACCAGTCCCCATCTGGTATCTCCTAGTCATTTGGCTCGTCCTCTTGTTCAATGTTGTTTACACCGCGTACCATCTGTTCCAACCCTTGCCCACCTGCTCCTGAGTCCTTAGTGATCAGCAGTACGTGTCTTGACAGCTTCCAGAGCTAAAGTAGGTCTCAGAACACTCTATGGAGTGTGGTTCAAGATTGAACAATGTGAAGACTACTTCATGGCCATGTGCATTGCACACCCAATTTTTGAGCTAAGCTTCAACCCTCTCCTAGGACTAGATATGGATGCACTAGTTGCTTCTTGGGAGCCAGTACCACATTCCTCCTGAGTGTCAACCCCAGCACCAGCAGACCCCATGGAACAAGAACCTCAAGTCATGACTCAAATCCATGTCAACAATGATGAACCAAATGTGCCCATCCCACAGCAACTTGTGTCATTGGGTACAATGTGAGCCTTTCCTTGAACAACTCAATTCTGAGGCCTTGGAGGATGCAGAAGGTGACCTCCAAGCCCTGAACCTGATGACTACAACATGTGCATCAACTATGACCACAAAACACACCCTACTGACAATGGAAAGCTTGAAGGCATCCCTCCAAAAGCCTTTAATGGTAACTGTGCCCACACCCATGCCTTCTTGACAGCCTTCCACAGGTTTATGAACATGAACTATGATAGCAAGATAGTGTGTGGCCCCATCAAAAAAATGAACTTACTTCCTATCCCTCCTAGAAGGACCTGATGTTGAAGGATGGGTTGAGACAATGGATACCTGGCTGCAAGAAGTCATCCATGACCCCAACAAACTCCCCTTTGGCCTCAATGCCTGGGAAGCAATGCAACAGAAGTTTAAACATGCATTTATTGACTATGCCGAACACAAATGTGCACAAGACCAACTTTGGGAACTCAAAATGAAGGACAACAATTTAGATGGCTGTATTTCAGCCTTCCAAGTTCTTGCCAAATGCACCAAACTCTTCACTGATGACCTGACCATCATGCACTTGTTCATGTGCAGCCTTCCCAAGCCCTTGGTTGAGGCCTGCATTAATTTTGAAGATCCAACCTCATTTGACAGCTGGATCAGCATGGCACAGAAACAACATCACATCTGGATGTGTCATCACACAGTATTGACTGATCATGCTAACACTCACAACAGGAATGCAGGGCCAAATACCAACCATCCCTGGGCCTGCCTTTTGAACTGGGGCATGTATGGCAACCATACCAACAACGCAACTGTGCCACATGCACATCTCCCCCCACATGATCTGAACATGATGGACACCAGTGCTGGCACTGCATGCAAAGCCATCACTGAAGCTGACAAAGAAAAACACCATGCCAAAGGCAGGTGTTTCCACTGCTCTAAACAAGGCCACCTCACCAGAGATTTCCCCATGAAACTGAAACACAAAGTGACACACATGTGCACAGTGGAAGTTACTACCACCACACCCAAATCCTCTGTTGTGGATGTTATTGAAGAGAATACAGCCAACAAACTCGCAAAGGTGGCCAAGGCACTTTCTGTAGAAGACAGAGAAACCTTCATCAAGGCCCTGGTGGGAGATGAGATGGATAAAGAACAGGATTTTTTAGACACTTGAGCACAATGACAATTGCTTGAGCTTTAGGTATTGACTCAATGTATCAGTCTCAAAGAAGATCAATATCAGCAATGACTACTATTTATATTGGATCAAACAAAGCCAAAAGAAAAGCATTGATAGATAGTCAAGTGACAGAATGCTTCATGTCTCCCAAACTAGTAAAGGAACTACATCTACAAACCAGGGAGCTACCATCAGCAAGAAATGTGAAAGATGTTGATGGGACACTCAATTGTTTAGGAAAGATCACTCAAGCTGTAGACCTAGAACTAAAACTGCTAGAGCAAAAACATACACATCAATTCCTGAAAGCAGATATAGGACAAGATGAAGTGATCCTAGGATACTCATTCCTTGAATCAATGAATCCTAGAATAAACTGGTCTAAAGGGACATTAATGGGATGGATCACTCTATCAGGGAAACAAAAAACACCCAATTGGATAAAGGCCTTTGCAGACTGGGAAGAAGATGACAAACTATGGCTACAAACCCAAATATGAAAGACAACTATTGTGTCAGGACTCACTGTTGAACAATCCAGTTCAAGAGTGAGACAAGAGTTTGGAGACAAGTCAACTGAGTTTGAGGACAAAGTTGGCGAAGAGCATGGTTCAAATGAGTAGCAGGTACCAGAGAGGGACTGGTATGGGCTGTGAGAGGTGATCACAGAGAGAGAGAGCCAGAGTGTGCTAGATAGGGTGGTCACAAAGGAGTACCCTCAGTAATTGAGTGCCACAAATCAAATGGACAGTCTAAAGACTGTCTGCTACATTATTGAGCACTTATATACTACAAGAGAACTGCTAAATAGAGAACAAGTCATAACCTTGTTATCAAGCACAATTGATGGATGAGTAAGAAGTTGGAACATGCTTAGTGAGTGCACTCAGTCATGCTCAGTAAGCTGCTGAGTAAGGGCCTCTGGTGACCATATGTTCACTGCTTAGTGCATGTGTGAAGCATCTGATTCATTTACTGTTAGTTAGTTTAGGGCCAGTCATTTGGGGACTTGGGGTATTTGTTGGTGGAATAGTGTTGCCTATAAGGCCCTTTGTATGGCTCTATTAGGGTCCTTAGAGTCAACCCTAATATCCATATTAAGGTCCTTAGTATTGCCTTATAGTTCGTTCTAAGGTTATTAGAGTTAGTCTAATGTGTTCTAGGGCCTATAGTATCTTCATTAACATCCAATGTAAGGCACTTGAGGTCATCTTAAAGGGTCTTTAGGGAGCCTTTAATTCTGTCTTTTATTGCTAGAAGGGTTGCTGCTAAGTAGGGCTTGCTGTATGTCAATTGTGCCTAGAATCAATCACATGACAATGTACACAAGATATTGTGGACACCTCTACTCACCCCTTTTGGTCATGTGAACAGGGTGGCATCATAGAAGCTGGGTTTCCTTTAATATGGAAGGGTCCTTCAAGGGCCCTCTCCAGGAAATGGTTTATGACATATTGCCCAACAACTTGCTGAATCTCAAATGGAAGACAAACCAAAAACCTAGCAAGAAATGGTTCCTAGTCAATACCACAAATATGGACAGGTCTTCATGGAGCAAGAATCAGAAAGATTCCCTGGACCAAGAAAGTGGGACCATGCCATCAACCTAAAACCAGATGCCCTCACAATGATCAACTGTAGAGTATATCCTCTCTCACCCAAGGAAAAAGAAGAGTAAGAAAACTTCCTCAAACAAAATTCAAGGCTAAAATGGATAAGAAGATCAAATTCACCCTATGCCAGTGGATTCTTTCTCATAAAAAAGAAAGATGGCAAATTTAGACCAGTACAGGACTACAGAAGCCTAAATAAATGGACCATACCCAACATCTATCCACTACCTACCACTTATCCCAAAGGAGATGAATGGAAAGCCACCTTCAAAACAAGCAACAGACTATTTGAACTGACTGTAATGTTCTTTGGACTGACAAATTTGCCAGCCACATTCCAAACCATGGTGGACAACATCTTTCAAGAAGAACTGGCTCAAGGATGGCTCAAAATATACATGGACAATATCATTATCACCACAGATAATAACAAGGCAGAACATGTGCAAAAAGTCAACCATATCTTATCCAAACTAAAACAACACAACCTCTATCTTAAACCAGAAAAGTGCCAATTCCACAAAGAAAAGGTTGAATACCTAGGCATAATCATTGGAGAAGGAAGGATAACCATGGACCCTGTTAAAGTCAAAGGAATTAACAACTGGCCAACCCTAACTACACTGAAAGAAGTCAGAAGCTTCTTAGGATTCTGCAACTTCTATCACAACTTTATTCCAAACTTCTCACTGAAGGCCAGACTACTGAATGATCTAACAAAAAAGAATAAACAATGGGAATGGACAACTAAAGAAGAACAGGCCTTCCATACATTAAAAGAAACATGTACATCATACCCAGTACTCTGAACACCAGACTGAACAAAACAATTTGTCTTAGACACTGAGGCATCAGGCTTTGCTATAGGAGCAGTTATATCTCAAGAATACAAAGACAGACTACACCCTATAGCATATTACTCTAGAACACTTCTAGATGCAGAAAGAAACTATGATGCACATGACAAAGAATTAGCAGCAGTAATATTTGGACTAAAAAGCAGATGGCCATTCTTCCTAGGAGCTGATAAACCAGTTAGAATAAGGACAGACCACAAAAACCTTACCTACTTTAAAGAACCACAAAAACTGATAGGGCAACAAGCCAGATGGATGTAGTACATGCAAGACTTCAACATCACCATGGAATATGTTCTGGGACACACCCACACAATCACTGATACACTCTCTCATCACAAAGACCTTAACAAGGGGTAGAAGAACAAAAAACCACCTTACTCCCACCTGAAATCTTCATATGAAAAACCTACCTACCAGACAAACCCAACAAATGACATAAGATCCTAAGACAATTTCATGACACCCCTGTTGCAGGACATCCTGGAATAGCCAACATCTGGAACTTAGTCAAACAACACTATGAAGGGCCCAGACTATGGCAATTTGTGGAACAATATGTCAAAGGCTGTGCCAAATGTCAAGAATCCAGAACTAACATACCCAGGAAGAAAGCAACATTATTCCCACTCAACACACATGTTGAACAAGGCCCCTTCCAATATGTGTCAATGAACCTTATCACAGACTTACCCAAATCAGATGGATTTGATAGCATCCTCACCATCATGGACCAAGGCTGTTCCAAAGCAACAAAATTCATTCCATACAACAAAATGATTGATGGGACAGGTGTCACACATGAATACCTAAAACACCTTGTGCCCTGGTTCAGTGTTCCCAAAAGAATTATATCTGACAGAGACCCCTGGTTTGCATCAAACCTCTCTAAAGCTCTATGTAAAAGTCTAGGTGTCAAAAAAACATGTCTACCACATTCCACCCTCAAACTGATGGACAAACAGAAAGAATGAACACCTGGCTAGAACAATACCTAAGACCCTGGACTACAACTCATCCTCATTCTTGGGCAAAAATGCTCCCAATTGCCAAATATGCACACAACTTGCGGAAACACAAAACATCATGATGATCACCACATGAACTCCTCATGGGGTTCAAACCCCAAATCAATACCAACCTTGAAGACAACAACATACCCTCTTCCATTGATTGCCTCAAACAACTGGAAGAGGCTAGATTAGATCCACAACAACTTCTAGAACAAAGACAACAACCCTCAAAACCTGACATCCCAGAGATGAAAGAAGGGACCCTTGTTTGGTTGGAAGCAAAGAACCTCAAAACACAAGGGACATGCAAGCTAATGCCTAAATGATATGGTCCCTTTCCTATCACAAAGAAAATCTCCAAAGTTGCTTATCAACTTCAACTCTCCCCATCAATGAAAGTACACAATGTCTTCCATGTCAACCTACTCCTTCCCTGTATAGAAATGGAAGAATATGGGACCCCCTTTATGCAACCACCCCTGATCATCAAAAGCAAAGAAGAATATGAAATTGAAACAATTCTAGATGCCAGAAGATTCAGGTGAACATGTAAATTACAATACCTTGTACACTGGAAGGGCCACCCTACATCAGGCAACTTGTGGGTTGATCACCATGACCTAAATGCACCCAAACTCCTAAAAGATTTCTACTCCACTAAGGCTGGACAATCCAACATATAAAAGATTACTGTTACAACCCACCAGTCCCTACCTCCCACTCCTCTGAACACCTTACTACATGTTGTCTCCACAGAACTCCCCCACTGCTTCCTCTGCAACTCTTGTTCCCACTCCTCCTTATTCTCTAACCCTTGTTCCACTACCACTATCCAGAGAACCATACCCATCTACAGCAGCAACCATTAACACCTGACTCCTAGTATGACATGCTGCATGACATGCAGCAATGATCATACAAGCACATGAACTTTGGGAGGATGACTCCCTCTCCACCATACTTCATGCCTTTGGCAACCACTCTCCTACTCTAGGAACTAGCTCCCCCATCAGAACTTGCAGTCCATCCTACCATGTTCACACTCCATCCCCAGACCCTATTCCTACCCCTCCATGAACAGATACCCCAATTCCCCAACACCTCTTTCATATCATCCTCCTTGATGAAAATTTCACTCCAACTCCCCCCATCAAGGAAGGACCCCCTCCTGCTTACAAAGCACCCCCCATTGTCAATACTACTAACCAACTAACAGAGCTAGAAGAACTCAGAGAAGGATGGGAAGAAGGAGACTTAGGATTGAATCTGTTAATTCCTGTCCCTGGTAACAAAGATGACACTCTTCCCCCTTGCTTTGTCCTGCCTGACCTAGTGAATGGTTTCCCCACCATCCTAGCTACCTATAGTCCCAGCTGTCCTACACACTGTATATCCATTTGAGCTTGTGCCGACCCCTACCCGCACCCCCTACTCACACAAAAGGACACATTCCTGTTCAAAAGTGGCCTGAGACACACCCAAGCAGTAGATGAAGCTCTCAGATTTGAACAAGACTTATCACTAGAAGCCAAAGTTTGTTGATACAGGTTCACCATCAGAAAAGCACAACAAATAGCAAATCAACTCATCACCACTAGAGGATGATACCATGATATGCTTTGGGAGATTAGAGATTCTGAGGTAAAGCTGGCCAAAGCCAACACTAAAACTCACCTTGAACCTAGAATCATCTTTTAATCTATGCCTCATCTCACTGACCAAGAGCACAAGGATGCCTAAGAAGCCATCATGGACCCCTGGTATCAATTTACCCCCCAAGTTACTGACATATGCTCTTGGTGCCATGATGTGGGACATGACACCTTTGAGTGCCCCAAGATTGCCACCTGTGTTCTCTGCAATCGCCATGCACATATGGCTGATCACTGCAGAGTTCCTCACTGACACTGCAAAACAGACAAGATGTGCCAAGTCCCTCAAGACCAAGTACATTTTCATACACATCATTGTCACTCCACTGTTCTCCCTTACATAGCTTAGATGTTAACAAGGGGGTAATGTCACAAGAACCAGTGTTTCAGACCAGACTGGCAACTGGGCTAGCCTACCTGGACAAGACTCATGTTTACCTCATTTCTAATGACTTGTTAGTTGACTCATGTATACTGCAACCTTCCAGCATGTTCTGTTTTTGATCACCTAACCCTTACCTTGAGGATATTATTTGATATAGCATCCTACATGTATATAAGCTTGTCTGTCAAAGAGGACAAGCCTTAAGCTTGTTCTCCTGTGAAATATCACTGGATTTGAACTTCAGGACTTGTAGGCTTGCAAGACATCAAGTGATTCATCTGAAAATTTATCTACTCATAAGTCTTCATAATGCAAAGACTTATTTGTGATTTCTCCTTTCTGCAGAGCATATTTGCCTTGGAAATATCATCTCTGAGATCCCCAATTTCCATGAGAAACTGTCTTCTTGCTCAACTCTCTGTGCTTGTCTCATGTGTGAACCAATTTGTTAGTGACACTGCCCCCAGTTGGTGACAATATCACTGATCTGATTCTGCTCCATGGTGATAACAAAGGTGCCATAGATCTTGTGCTCAATCCCATCACCAGAAGAAGATCAAAACATATCCCCATAAAGCATCATGCAATCAGACAGTACATTGAGGATGGACTGATTGATCTAGTCAGAATGCCCACAGCAGAGATGCTTGCTGATGGTTTAACCAAGCCACATGCTCATGTGTTGCTTCAGACTTTCATCACTGGGTTAGGTCTCATCTGATCTAATCTACTGACTGTCTAGATCATGGGGGGATGTTGAGATAAAGAGTAGCTGAGGCATTGATGTGTCAGCTCAAACTGTCTGGGTGGTCCACAGGCCCAGACCACATAAGCATTTCAGCTCAGTTGCTGCAATGTGTATGATAGCAAATTGATAGTATGATCAAAGACAATTGGAAGCTAGCACAAAGTGATTGTGAAAACAGTCAGATAGTAATTACAGATGAAATAATTAGGGACATTCTCAGATACTTAAGAGCATCGTATATACAGTAGATACTTCAGTTTCATCTCACAGAAACTGAAGTAAGTACTTACTATCTAATGATCTTATCAGTAGCTGATTACGCATTGTAATAATAATTTATTAGATCTACTACAATCTAATCTACCTTATCACTGCATGATTCAACACACTTAATATCAAAATATCAGATGTTTTTTTGGGGGGGTTTCTTAGGCACCATTCAGCAATAAAACTTTTACAAATTTTTGAAACTATTATGAACCTTTTGAACTTTGGGGTTTTCTGGAGTCACTTGCATGACAGGAGTACTTATTGTGACATCACATAATATGATAAGATCAGAAGTTCTTTTTTTGGGTTTCTTGGCATTTGCCAGACAGTGACAGCACAGTGCATAGAAGCATGTGATGGGGCACTACATGTCTGGTGCAATGCACACCTTTTTTTGACTGACCAACTGATCCTTTCATCTTGATGCCATGTCTGATCATCAGAGCTGAGAGGAATACCAGCCAGAAGAGCAGCAACCCAACATGCAGGCAGTAGTGCCACCTCATATTCAGGCCATTGCTCAGGCTGGCATCACTTATGAAACAATCATATCACACATCTGCCCTCTCTGGAGAATGCCAAGTGTGGGAGCTACTCAATGGGCATCCACGATGTATTCAGAATGAACTTTTCAATAAACAGGTCTGCCTAGTATGATTGCACAGGGCAAAGACAGGGTGATCTTTCCACAAACATGCAGACATTACACCTCTATGCCTGCACCTTGTGCCTCTCTGGCAAATGCCAAGAAACCCCAAAAAAGAACATCTGATATTATGATACTATGTGATGTCATGATAAGTACTCCTATCACACAAGTGACTCTGGAAAATCCCAAAGTTCAAAAAACTCATTAAAAGTTTTGTTGCCAAATGGGGCCTTATGCCTGCAAGTCACTGAGCATGCCTTGCTTATCTTATCTAGGAATTCTCATGCACATACATGCAAGTGCATCTTGTTGCTGCATGCACATTCTCTCAGCATTGAATATAATCTATGTTATTGCTTCAATAAACTACCAAGTTTCTACAACACATGCAAGAGTGATCTGGCTGTCACAAGTCACCATAGCCATGCCTGAGTCATCAATCATCATCTCATCATCATCATCATCATCATCATCATCATCATCAACACTGCAGTGACACAGGAGAACAGCTTGAAGAACTTGTATAGATCAACCAACAGGGGACAGGTTGGAAGTCAAAGGTCACATGATCTATCCAGGTGTGAAATGTCAAACACTGTCAACGACTGTATCGTTCCTTCAGTCCATATCTGTCAAAGACGGGGGAAGTCCCGGATGCGCAAGGTCGAGCAGGGTTGTTACATCGTAAGGGAAGTCCGTTGGGGAATGGTACTCGATCTGTCCGGCGAAGACGCTCGGTCGCCTATCGCATTTACGTTTCATGGGCAAGAGAACCAGCAGGTGAGGACCTTTTTTTTGTTCTAAATAATGCGAGGAACTGATCGTGGTCGTAACCATGATCCAATCTATGACCGCCATGCTCGCGCGCACGCCGCGGGATACCGTTCCATCGCTGTTGCTCCGCTTTCAACTACCACCGCGCGCTTTCCAGTGGGAGTTCCATTCTTGCGGCGCAGGTTTCATCATCAGCAGCGTCTGGAAAAATTCGTTCCTCGCTGTTCGGGACCTGAAGGGACTCCAATTGGGAGGAAGAGTGCCGGTCGTCACAGACGACTTCCCGACGTGCTGGGAGGTGGAGGTCATGGATATCGGGAGCGGCGCGGAGGGCAAAGATGAAACCGAAGACACGTATGCGTGGTGCGTGGGAGGTCTTCTATGGTTTGGTGCTGTGGGCATGTGCGACGGGGCGGGAAGTGCTTACTCGGGTTACTGTGATCAGCATCCGTCTGCCGCACTCAGACATGGCCCTGAGCTTCAAGGGAGGCTACATGAGAGCGCCCGTAAGTTTTCCTCCATTCATCTGGGCCTTCTCTGACAGTGGGCCGCTGCCACACAGCTTTTCCTGGCTAAAGAAGGGCCCAATATGAGTACCTGCTGGCGGCTGCGCGCAGTTCAGCGCAGTGAGCAGGTCATGAAGAATCCGCCTATCTCGACAAGAGGCAGCGGCTGCGGCGGAGAGACGACCATGATAACGACTACGAGTGTGACAACTACGACGAGAACCGTGGTGCGATTTGTTGCTGATGAAGCCTGAGAGACAGAGTCGGGCCTCAGGCGATCCACGATCGCCACGAGATCCAAGGAAAAGTTCTCTATCAGATATCGCCGGAAAACGGTCGATGTCTTTCCGTTCCCACTGTATTCCGTGTATGTTATAATTCCTGCGCGTTGCTGAGTCCGCCTTCGGTAATGTACTATTTAACGATATCAACCGCACGCTCGGAATGTTAATAGTCTTCCGGTACGAGTCTCACTCAGATTGGCTTCAATGTCTTGTTCGGTTCCAGAATACGCCACGTCGTAGCTCGGGGTATTACCCTTGTTGTATGCCGCACGGCCCGGGCGGGACATTTTGTTTGCTGTTGGTGAAAATGGGGCTGCAAGCACCCAGATGTTGAGCTCGAGTTGGACAAGTTTGATGCTGACACATCATGTGTAACCCCATATATGCAAATATGCAAATGACAACATAAAAAAATGCATATTAATTTATTATATACATCATATCACTTACATCACTCCTGTCACTCCTGTCACTCCTGGAAAATCCCAAAATCCAAGTCAAGTTCAAGATTCAAGAATTCTCAGTTTGTAAAAGGGGCCTAAAATTCAAGGGAAAACTCAATTTGAAGCAATGCATGGCACTGGCATTGATGGGGGTGGAGAGAATCTGTGATTGGACAATCTGGTACTGTCACTGGCAGGGCCTGTCTTACATCTTCTCTTCTCTTTCAATCATGTCCTTGCCTCCTTCATCCCCATGCCTATGTTGCCCCCTTGTGTCACGGTAATGAGCTGTGTCAGTTCTCAAGCCTGAAGTCGAGTTGATAGTAAAGTGTGTTCTGATGAACGGGCTGGTTCCCATGTTAAAGAATAAGGATCCCTGCAGCAGTTGAAGTGTTTTATGCTAAACAGGTTATGGCCAATAGACCTTCCTAGTACGACTCGGTCTGTTGAGAA